>NMRA01000057.1:757973-786333 GCA_002633005.1 Phoronis australis
TAGCCATAGAGAAATTCGAGCACCTGTGGTTAAATGGTGTTATTTGCATGCTGATGAGGAGATGGAGGGAGTGAAAAAGTCGGAGCTTTTTGCAAGTTGCATTTTTGTTTCAGTTTTGATTCTGTGCGGATTGTTTATAAAATTTACTAAAATTACCCACCATCAAACATTTATGGCCCAATGAAACAACAACGACCTGTAAATTTTTATTTGTTTGAAGTACGACCACCAGCCATTTTGAATTTAAATCAAACGCAACCACCCATAAATTTTTATTTCAGTTGCCTTCCCCCCCTCCCACACAGATTTTGCTGGAACAGCCCTTATGAAAATATACCAAGGAACTCTGAGGATACAGGCTGAGGCAAATATAAAAAACTAAAATTGCCACCAGTCATATCTGTCCGACACTCGTCGACACGTGTCATCAGTTTCATAGGAGCACATCTGCAACATCTTAATATTCTGATTGCAGCCAGGCAAGAAATTAACAAAAAATGAATATCACACTACACTGGATTTATATGTAAACAGTTCTCCTGATGAGTATAGTATTGTGATGAGCAAATGCATACGAAGTAGACTCACCCAGTCCATCACATGTCCCGTCCCTGTCAAAGTCAGGAGTCACATTGCATATGATGCTCGTCGTAAACATAACCATGAAGTCTGTCAGGGACATCCAAAATTCGCCATCATCCTCATCGCGCTGAAGTAGACGACGTGTCCGTTCGTCCACAAACTGCCACTGAGGGGCTCTGTAAAGAACGAACCATGAAAACATGAAAATCTGACTCCAGAAAAATTCTATTATCTCCCCAAACCAATAACTATGAACACAAGCTATTTACGTTGAGTAAGCAAGAAATCAGTGAGAACACCAAATATCTTCCAAATCTTCCGCAACAAATGTACGTAGTAAGTGAATTTTATCCGCTCATCACGTATCAAGTCTTCGGTTGAGTTCATTGCCTGAATTCGTAGGGTTATAACTTGCTCTTTAACTTAATTATGATTTACATAATTCTTTGTACAACAGTGTCTAACTATAGGTTTTGATGCACAGTTCCTGCCATTCTTTGACCAGAATTCCATTAGTCACTGGTGAACACATGCCTGGGTCATATTGATGCCAAAAAGTGAACACACAATAGAACATGGTATAACAACAAAGTAGCTGAACCCATACGTGTACCTCGTCAATGACTCAACTAACACACGCGGTCACTAAAGTAAGACTAACAAACAACAATATTTTACCACCCCCACCCACCCCACGTTATGCACTGTGCGACTTTTTATAATTATATTAATTCTGAAGTGCTCAGTTTTAGACTGCTATACAAATATTGACATTATGATTAACGGAGGGCAAACTCTAAATGATTCACCGAGCTGTACAGAGTGCAAACACAACAGCATATGCTCAGCCCTATTGATCGGCAAAATTTGATCAATTGGCAGACAGTTCTTTACCCAGAGTCAAACATTTTTACCTGTCCCGTTGGACCATTTCCAACTCAGTCATGCATACACAAAAATCTCCTTCCACTGACTCAATTTCTAATTCTGGTGTGCAAGACTTGATGGGGACAAAAGCAATATTTCTTTTCTTCACATATATTTTGAGACATTCAAGTTTTGTGAACATCCTATGAAAATCTAAGCACACAGTGCCAATTTGATGGATGATGGTGGTGAAATTAAAATCCACACAAGACTGCAGTGCACAGTTCATCAACTACCCAATCGCCATCTAGTGACAGGACGAGTTTCATCACGTTGCCATTTTTTGGGGAAAAGGTGAGTAGTTTGGATGCATTTCTTGTCCAGCTCATCAGGTGCAACGACCTATCACAGGTACACATTTTGGGTTGCAGAAAGAATCTTCAATTTCTAACACTCTCAAGATTTATCTCATTCTTGTGGTAATATTGAAATCCCTGCATAAATTCAAGAGCTTACTTGTCCGACCAAGGACCTGTCCATTCCCCTTCCCCATTGATTGTCCTTCCCCATGGATTACGAACACGAAGAAGTTCCAACATTTTATTCTGATAGGTTATCTGAAATGTCAACAAGTAATTGCGTACAGACAGCATGTATAAATCTTGACACAAACACTACACAATAGTTAAAAATAACTGGATAAAAAATAATCTGGCTTTGCCCATTGTAATGACAAAGCACATATGGAAGTCACTGTCCCAATAGTTGTCTTTCCTGATCGGAAATGACGAAGACTTTTCCGTGAACTTTTCAAAAACTCATTCTCCAATCAGGAGTTTGCCAAAACTGATGATAAGTGATGTTTTCACAAACAGCTGTCACGACAGGGAGTACTTTGATTACATTAGGGGGATATCTGGGGGCACATTGATGTGAATTTACACAAATATGGGTGGGGGAAAATCTTCCCACTCTGGCCATCGCCCACTTAATGGTCAACTCCTGGTCAATACCCCTTTTCATCAGTCACCGATCTTCCTTGAGTGAGTAGTTTATTTCTTCTCTGTGCATTCCAATGTTTACATGGCTTTTCTAATGTCCATCCACAGTTTTTCCAATGGATGCTGCACTGATGTTTTTTCATTTCCTTAACCTCCCCATAATTGTAATAATGACCTAACCCTCGAATTACACACCTTAACATAACTACGTAAGTCAAAATTACATGAGACTGTAATCTATGAAAGAAATAAAAGGAAAATGTTTATACATTAATATGCTAGCCAAGCTCTTTATCAAAAACAGAAAATTAGTGAACCTACCCTGACCGCACCAGTGAGAGTGTAGGCGTGCCCACCAACCAAACCATGTGCTGCCATCTGGAAACCATAGCGAATATCAGATGTTGGTGTTGATTACTCTGACTAACAAGCCCGGATTAATACTTTAACAACATACTAAATGCATCTTGATTCCTAATGTATTAATTTAACTGTGCAAAAAAGTAAATGTCACATGAATGAGTGGATGGCCTGCACGAAAAGCAAAGGTAAGGTCACACTGTTGAAATGATTTATTTTATCTTAATGTTAAAAAGGTATTACCTCACATATTGCCCCAATAATTGCACCAGAGGAAAGGGCAAGCTTAGCCCTTTTGAAGTACTGAAAAGGGTCAGGATTCTCCACTTTAGAGATCTGCTCGGTGATGCCCCCCGTCAGACAACGGAAGGCTCGACTGATAAGACCTCCTGTGGTGTTGATGTAGGAGCCACAGTACCTGAGTATGACGATAAACGAAAAGTAACGTATCATGGCAATTACTCATACTCAACCAGTGTTCTCATCACGATTTATGTAGTGGGAACGGTGACACCAATAGCTTTCCTTGTTCTTCGTTAACTTAAAATTTATGAAATCGTAGATGGTAGAGTTAGGAAACAATATCAATGAAAATAACGGGTAAGATTCCGACTGGCCTAAAACTAAAAATGTGACAGTTGTCACACAATATTTCACACATTGAAGGCACAGTTGATATGACAATAAATCAAAATTGAGCACGTTGACGCAAAAAATTGAGTGCAGTCAAATTGAGCATAATGGGCCGCTACCCTTAAAAATCAAGCGTGATCACTGTCTGGTATATATTCTTCAAGTAAGATAACATTATTATGAAGGTATAGCCATTTTTAAAGACTATTGTAACATCCATCAAGTTTTGACAACAGGCTTATTCTATCACGTAGGACCCTTGAAAAATGTCCAAATATGGCAAATTTTCTAGCATCGAATCTCCGACATGTAATTATCATATTCAAATGAAGCTTTCAATTCAAATGTTCATTTGCTTTTATAATGTTCCACTTTAGCATTACTGGCTATCCAAAAAGAAGATTTTCTGGAAGATTCTAACAAAAAATCAGAAGTTGCGCAATACATAAAGTGACCCCCCCTTGTCTGTCCATTGCAGTACCCCCTCTGTGTATTAGCCTGAACCTGTGTCTTGTACCAGTGCTACGCAATTACCATGAACTTACTTTGCAAGAGCTTTTTCCAAGAACGGCACCCACATTTCACCATTAAATGAAGCTGAGCGAGCGGCCCAGGGTTTGCCATCTTTTACAGGAAGAAAGTCATCACAGACAATATCTATCCACTGTCCAAAGTCCCAGAGACGGCAGTGGAAAAGTCCCTTGGCTTGGTCATAGGACGCCTCGCCTTTAGGAAAAATCTGTAATCATCAACTTAGTATTGACTGTTGAAGACATTTCAATGCATATGCATTTGGTAAGTCTTATTACAATACAGTGGCCGCAATCGTAAAGTAAGTGAGTTTATCAGACACGGCTTAAAAGCCTGAAAAATTCAGTCCAATGGCTCAAAAGCATGGCTCTCCGACCACCAAATAAGAAGCAGTACAGACAGAACATGTCTTACACACCAATAAAACTCGTACTTGGGACTCACTGACCACCCAGCACCATACATTGACATGGAGTTAGTGAGAGATTTTTCTAAGCCATCTTTTGTGCGATCATGACCACCATGCTTGGAGGTAGGTCATCTGTGCTGTGAGGCAAAAAATATGTCGTGTTTATAAGAAATAACTATGTTTAAGGGTGCAACAGCCATGCTGTTTGGGTAACCTGTATTAGAAATAACTTGCTTTAGCAGACATGCACCATTAATATTAACTCAGCACACTGTCCATCCAAACATCACGGCTCATGAGTGGACGTATTAAACTTCGTTATAACAAATCATACACAGAGCTCACTTACAACCAGACATAGATCGCTGAAAGCAAACCAAGAGCCGGATTCACAAAACACTGCTCATGCACTCAAAAAAACTTGCACACAGATTCACAACATGGCTCACAGACTGTACAACACAGTGACTAGACATGGAGTCTGTGACCCATGTTTGAGGTAAATAATAATTGAGATAACAATAAATACAACTCACCAACTGTCAAAAACAGCTCACTGACCGCCAAATACAGTGCACTGCTTACAAACAAACACTCTGCCTAGGCTCTCAAACATGGGTGACAGACTCCATGTCTAGTCACTGTGTTGTACAGTCTGTGAGCCATGTACAAATACAACTCACCAACGCCCATTTATGATTCTGTGAGCCCAGTTGATCGGGCCTCAAGGTTTATAAGAGAAGAAACTATGTTTCAATGAATCTAGCTCCTGCCTGGAGTTTGCAGACATTAAAAGCCCAGAAGGCAATATGGCTGTGCAAAGTGATTTAATGCCGAAACACAATGTGGCACAAAAAGTTCATGATACTCGGTGTAACGAGGCATTTAATACAAACTTGCTGTATCATGTAATCTTTATCAGATATTGCAGCCAACATGCAGAGAAACCAACAGCTGCCCACTGACCCTTGACCTACGTCATACTTTGAGGTACCGTCTTGAAACAGGCATATGTCGGTGCAAAATTCCTGCAAAATGATACATGTGATTTGATTGGTACCTAGCTGAAGGAATGGTTTATTCACAACGCCATGGTATTTGGCTGGGTCCGAGTATGGTGGGAAGGACAGTAAAATGCAATTTAATGGAATAATGGAAAAAATTGACCAATGCGGTTGAAATTCTTCTAGAAGATTTAATGGCAAAATTCGTGAAGGAAATTGAAATAATTTAATTGTACATCAACAATGAGTTAGTCAGTTCCCTAGTTTTGGAATTGTGTTGTTCTCTGGCAATCAGTCTTGTTTCACAAAGGTCCCATAAAGCTGTGACTCCAAAAAAGATGTGAGCAAATGCAAAATCTCATCAATTCGGGACACAATATGGCGGACATTTTTTCATTTAATGATTTTCCATATTCAAGCTCTGCACCATAACTACCATAAATATTTTTGAAAAAAATGGAATCCCATGACGAAAATAAAAATTAGCAATTTTGGCAATTATTTTTGTCCTAAATTGATAAAAGTTTACCACAGGTAAGTTCTGGTACCTTTTTAGAACAAGGTGAATAACTCTGCATGTACCAACAAGATCTTTTGAACTACCAGTAGTATAACAACAACAACAACAGGGCACCTAGAATTTAGGAAGCTTTACCTGTCAGTTTACAGCAAATATTATCACAACCTAGGAACCAGAAAGTCTGTTACTGGTTCCTAGTCACAACTGAATTTACTCTTGAAATCACTTTGCCATTTTATAATCTCCTCCATTGTCATAAACAGTAGTTGCAGGTTTTATCAATGCCTCCTGATTACATAATGTCCAAGCTACATTGTTGTTACAGGGTTGCTGGGACAACCCCATTGAAATTACTAGTGACTGCAGCCACATGCAACATAACTAGATCAGTTGTAGAGCTTGTCATAAGCAAAGACTCCATGCCATGTCAGCACCATCAACAGTTACTGTAACAAAAATGAATTTAAACAGAGTAACAGTACTGTTCACTTATCTACCATTTGTTGAATGAAATCGCCTAAACCGTAGTCTTATTTCATTTTTCAAACACTTAAAACTAATGTGATTAACAATGCAGACCATACTTGGGTAATTTTTCTTTAAGTATTTATGCAAACATTTCACCAAATTCAATTTGACAGTTTTTTCATTTTTTCACAATGAGAGTGAAATGAAATTAACCTTCAGTTCCAAGCATTAAAATACCTACCCGAGGTCGTTTCCATTCTATACCATGCGTTTTCAACCCTCTCATGGCAATTTCAAATGTGAACCTCGCATCCGTCCACAGGCCTTTAAGATCAGCCTCATTTGGATAGCTGAGATCAGGCATGGGTCGCGTGCGTGGAACAGCGATGGCAATTTTCTGAACTCCTGTCAGACTACGGTGTACATCACCATAGGCAACCACTTCCTGTTTTTCATCCTGCTTCAGATTTCCTGTTGTGTTATGAGAAGATTTACAAGTTGTGCCATTTCCATGCCTTTTGGTGCTAGACTTGAGTTTGGTTTTTGTTGCAGATGATGAGCAAGCACCCATAACTAGTCTGAAAATAACACAAAATTTTAATAACGGCCTTGAACATGTACTAGGCCTATAGAAGTGAAGAATATCTATCTCCAAGTCAAAGGCTGGTAAAATTTATGCAGTGTCCATGTACAAGGGAGGTTTTATTGACTTTATTGATTTGTCAAACCTGGCATGGAATTTTTGCTGTGTAGATGAGTAAATGGTTTTTTACATACATGAACTGTGATTTTACACTTTCAGCCTACCTCAGCAAAATGAACTGTGAATGGCATCTTTATGAACCATGAAGTGTGGCCTCCCACACCCCCAAGTGCATTCCAAAGTCATGTTGCACTGTACAAATATAAATGGCAAATCGGAGTGCTTTCACATAACTTTTTTGAGCTACAAAATTTATTTGAAAAATCATTCACAACAACTGTAGTGTTTAATTGCTCCAAAAGTTGCATTCAAATTAAGTTATAAGCCCAAAACGGCTGAGCCAGATGTGACAATTGCACGATTCAACCAGTTGTTTCCACTTTGTACTAATAAACAGCTGGTGTTATTCAGCGAAAGTAACAGGTCAGGTTCTCTTCAACTATACTCAGCATTGACATAGTGCTTTTTAACATTTTTCACAGGAGAATGGGGTTGACATTCGATCCAAAAATCGAGGCATAAAGGGCCCCGAGTGGTGTCTGTGAAATGTCAGTAATGTGAATATAGAGGGATCGATAAATGATGTGGAAATATAATGTACCAATAAATATCTTCATGTGTGTCAGGAAATGGGACTTTATCAGATGCTATAATGGTTGGGTCCTGCGAGAAGCTGGACACTGTTGGTAGTAGTGACAGTTAGTAATGTCAATGAACACAGCCTCTGCATAGTATAGGCCATACATCGCTCGTGGAGTAGGTTGTTGCACCAACTACATCTCAACATGATTCATAGGTGATTGCTCAAACACTACCCAAGTCTGGGGGCATGACATCCAGTTGGTCCACTAACCACATGAACTCTCGTGCTACTGCGGAGCGTCTGCGGTGTCCACAGACGATGTATTGCCAAGACAAGCATCCTGACTACCACCATCAATCATGGCTTATACTCGTCTTCCGACTAGTATCACCGAACTCGCTCTTTGCAGTAGGCCTACAGTGGTTTACACCCCTTAAAACGCATGGTCAAACAGATTACTTACTTCACCTTCTGGTGATTACCTATGTAATTAGGATACTCATATGACACTCTTCGCCTTTTCACGGTCAATGTGTTCGCCAACCTCTTCGTCGAACTGTTTTGGTGTTCAATGGACTCGTCTGAGGAAAGACTAGTTTGGAACGAGTTAATATAAATGGCTAGTACACCACATCAAATTATTTCATCCAGCCCAAAAGTTACTAAGGTAATATTAAAGTAAGATTGGGTAAAGTATAACACCTAGATGTCATTTTTCTACCATGGGTTGTTGATAAGACTTTGATCTCCCTAGCAATAATGAGGCATTCCGTTAGAAATCAATACTAGCGACATCTCGTGGTTGATTGATGAACCATTATTGTTTAGACATCGATGACGAAGACCACCGATCATTTCACTATACGTAAGCCAAGAACACGAAGCGCCACGCTAATGTTCTCTGATGGGCATCAATGCAAACTCGATGTCAGTCATAGGCCTATGTTGCGAAGCAAGGAAGGTCCACGGTGTAGGGGACTGGAGAAAAAAAAACGACTTTCAACGGTTAGTTTGTCAGCAAATAGACCTTTTATAACGTGTACCGGTACAAGAAAGGTTAATTAGGACAGTAGAAGAATGCACTATAATTTACCAATGCTGTCTTTGTTTATAACTTATTATTTATCATCCAACCACTGTTGGTTTACTTAGTGATGAAAAGTACAACTAAAACTGAAAAATATAAGTTTTAAGTACGTAGAAAGAACCATGAAATAAGGAACCTGGTTTCAAAATTTGCCAGTTTCAGGAAGTCAATTCATTTACTAATTTCATTAAAGAGAAGATGGTGCAGTCAATTGTCATTTATTAGGCTTTGAGAAAATAGCGAGATAGCTGAGACACCAAGCGAGTGTAACGTGATCTTCAATAAAATTCACTCACTGGTCCACTCAATTACTCCTTTCGCTACAGCAAAAGATATTCCTCAAGTTAAATTTGTCCAATAATGGTAAAAAATCTTTTCGCTTCGAGGCTGCTCGGGTCTGGAACAGTCTACCGAATATGTTGCGTACAACAGAGTCTTTGATTCGGACCTGGACTGACCCTGAATGCAGCTGTTCTCTTTGTAAACACTCCAAGTTGAGTGTATACATGTACAATCGTTTCTTTTATACGTAGCATTTACATGTGTACCTACTAGTGACGGATTTAGAGGGGGGCCAAGGGGGCCATGGCCAAAGTTCATGTTCATAAAGATTCTTAGCAAAAATCCTGTTCTTTACTGCACGAGAGCAACTGAAGCAGCTTCGTTATGCATAAAGAGTTCTAAACAGAAGAACTTTTTAAATAGTCAGAGAATCCCTGAACACTGTGGGTGTTTACTGAAACGCCAACGGTAACAGCCTGAAGTGAAGATTGTGTTTTTGAAAGTCAACGAATTGTTAATAGGACCAGTCACCTAAAGGGAGAAGAACTGTAGCTCGCCGGCATTTTTACTGCCATAACGTTTTGCTTATTTTGAACGGAATGGTTTCAGTAGTGACAAATCTAAAGCTGTTACAGTTTGATGACACCCGTTGCCTAACAATGGCAAACTTGACATGATGTAAATCCGATGATATCCGATTCAGTGGAGAGAATTTTCTTGAAACCATGTTTGGAAGCAAACGATTTTGTGTTCTGTGAAATAAATGTAGGCCTACGTACAATAAGTTGTTGTTGTTGTATACATTTTCCAAACTCTTAAGATTAGCGTCATTGATATTGCAAATGAGATATTGGTCTAAAATTGTAATTCGAGTGGACAAGTTTTAAAGTCGGTTGCATATGAATCCGATACACCATTCTTACGAAATGCATTAGGTCACCTCAAATTTGCTAATTTGGAAAATTTCTGACGGTTCTACATAACCTTAAGTATCCATGTATTTTTAAAAAGTGACATTATGGCGAGAAAAGTCATTTTCTGACTGAGTCAGCCTCAGCGCAGACTCGAACCTTGAACCTTTTGCTTTTGCAGCAAACCCTTTTACCAGCAGTCACAGTGTTGCACTGAGTCTTCAACAGAGGGTGTAGGGATTGTCCGAAGCGATGCTCTGGGATCTATAGTGGGGATGATGTCTTGGTAGTGGCCACTGATGGCTCCTTTTGTAAGGATACCAACCGCCGGAGCTGGCTGGGGATACCTGATCTGCCAGAATGATCCGGCTGACACTTGCAGAAGTATGTGGCTGCCATGACGTCTGCACAAGCACCACGTGTGGAGTTCGAGGCACTCCAACACAATGAAACCCTCCTGTGCTTCTCTGAGCTGCACCCTGATCAGTGCGACGACGATCAACTTCGCCACTGACTCAATGGCTGTGCTGACTACGATCCGCTCTGGTCTGCTCCCATCCGTCTGGCTCATCTTCCGAGAGCATTGCCCCACTCTAACGTGTTTTTTGGACCTATGTCTCCGGGCATGATGCCGGCGTTGTTGTGAATGAGCAGCTCGCCAGCCAGGCTGTGATACCAGTGCCACCGAAGCTTAATTTATGCACCTGCATGACGACAAGCTGCTTGGACACTGCAGTAGTTGTGCTCCGCACAACATACAGCTGGGCGAATATAGCGAGGGCTTTCGTCTTCTACGACCAGATGCTCCCTGTCAGCTTTCAACCACCGGAAAGGTCCTCTGAGAAGACTTCGAATCAGCATCACCCCAATACCCTTCAGATACCCTCAGTGGATGTGGGCCTATGGGAAAAGGATTAGTGCCCAACATATGAACTCACTCGCAGAAGGCATGTCAGGTAATTAAACCAGCGAGATAACTTGAATCACACCCTATAACGAACTAGCTGGTTTGCTTTTCAGCGAATATTTGTCAGCCGGGGTTATTTGTAATGTTATCACAAAAGCAGTATTTTACTGTATCATAACTCTGTTTAAAAACTTCAAATAGTCGATCTCACCCAGCAAAGAATAATTAAAAAAAATGCGATTTTCGACAGTGAAAACTATAATGCATCAGGAAAGACAGTTTGCCCAACCGCTAGAAGTTATTTCCAAGGATTTCTCAAATTTATCGACCAATGTAAGTACACGCAAGTCATTTTACGCTTAGCGCGAATCTTCAACACCCCATGCCAGTCTTTGTTTATTGGAAAACGATTTTCATGCAAGTCTCATTTTTCTTATAAGTACACTGATGTTCGTCAGTCTAACTGAAACAAAATGAAAACACTTATCCATTCTTACGGTTTAATCAAACCATGAATATAGAGATCACGAGAGTGTTGTCCCTGCAACATGTCTTTAAAATGGCGACCGGGTAGTAAAATTATTTTAAAAACCTTCTTTCGGATAAATTAGCAATAAATTAAATACTAACTCTCTCCTTACGCCGTTCACTTCTGGTTTTGGAACAGCCAAACCCTCACTCTCGTGTAAATACCTATTTTTACATTTTTCCGTGAACCTCCTAGTTGCTATAAGACGCAGTTGTGTGTATTTGGGTCTGTACATGGGCGGCGCAGCACTGAAAAAAGTGAGAGGGGGTGGGGCTAAAGTCCCTTCAGCCCCCCGTGGTTCTCCGCCTATAGACCGTATGCGGCGTAGCTCTCAAAAAGTGGGAGGACTATAGCCAGCCCCCTATGGTGCGCCGCCCATGCTGTAGCAAAGGCTGCAAGTCAGTGACAATTAAAGCTACGCATGCCGACCTAAACAATAATAATAGCAACCCATACGGCATTGTGATAATTTCGGAGATATAAGCCAAAAAAGAGAGAATGGCTGCTCCCGAAGGACACTCTGCAAATTCATGAAATCAACATGTTTTTGACAGTTATTTTCGCTTTTCAGTAGCAATGCTTTCAGGTGTGCACTCCATACTCTGCTAGTTCAGATAACCACGGCCCACAACTGCAAAAGGGTAGCCTACATGCAAGTCAGGTCTCCAAATGGTTCTATTAATTCTACTCTGCTATCTGCTAGGAGAGCACGTTTACAGGACAGAGGCAAAAACTTCAAGTTACCAGAATATCACACTGAACTCTTGGAATCTGCCATTTCATGAAGTGCTTAGAGTTGGAATAAACACGTTCAATTTGAGCATCTCTATTGGACAATTTACTCCTATCATTTCAATAGTCGACGACCTCTTAGGATGTAACTAATTTTTATGTATTTATTTAGACAAAAAGTGTTTTCTGCTGGTTTTTGGAAAAACACCCAAGGTGTGAACGATCTCCATGAAAAAAAAAATTGTAATTTTCTGAGTTTTACCAGTGACTTTTAAATGACATGTGTCGTGCTATCCCGACTTTCACGATGCTTATACTGGGGCGCGTACTTGTCGACTCTTACATGTAGTTTCGACTTGGATCTGATAAATTATGCTCAATTGACCATTAAAACGACTTATGAGCAGTAACTCAAGGTTTTTTTTGTTAAATCATGCATGCATGTACACTGTATGTATTTCACAAAGGCTGTAGGCTAGTGAAGTGTGCCATTTAATGATGGTTGTGAACAACAATAATAACTAATAACTAATGCGTTTACAATGCTTCAATTTTAATTCCAAAGTTTACAAATTCATATTAAGCGATTTCCCATTGAACGCAAAAATTTTGATCATGTTACAAACTATATGCGTGGAAAATGTCCATCACTAGTCCACCTGACTAGGCACTATGCTCGGGGGATGAGTGCCTGCGTAAACACTTCCGGGTCTGCTGGGAGCTCGGCTGCCCGCATATTCATTGTGGACGTATGATATGTTGTCTCTAAGTGCCTCTAGACGGCGCTGCAATTCAGCTTGCTTCCGATGTTCCCTGTGCTTTGAATATTTCCTGAACATTAGTGAAAAGCACACCACGGCCACTACAAAAGTCAACACCGCCAGCCATACGAGCAAAATGAGAATGGTCGTTGAAGTCAACAAGTTTTGTCCGCTCGGGGAGGTAAGAGCGGACGCAGTACCTGAAACGAACAAAAAACGATATTGTGAGTTAAAGGAGAATGCCACCTAAAAAACAACCTATGTTGTATCAATTTAGATAGAGTAGTTCTACTCGATAACGGCACGTTCGATTGCGTTACCTGACACCTGACAGCAGACGGATGTCTTTAAATTACCCAATGACGTAATTGGTTTCACACGCAGTCTGTTCAGCAGTTCACAAGTGGTGTCAGCTTATCGCTTGAATTCAACTTTTGTTTAACACCAATAAACAATCAAACTTCGATGTAAAACCCTTAAAAATAAACAGAGTTCTTATAAAAACGTGTTGTTTTATTTCGCTGTTACGGATTTACTGATATTTGGACACGACGTAGCCTACAAAGTTCGGCAGGCCAATTTACCAAGGTCCGTAGCAGGAGTTTTGGAGTCTGTTCGGAGATAAATTCGAAGTATTCTTCCTTGAAATACAGACAGGAAAACCTAGATCTATGTTCTAAACACACAAAACGCTTGTTATCCCGGCCAGTGGCTCGGAACCCGATCAGGCCCGTCGCGGCCGCCGGGACTTGCATGAACATAAAACAGCTTGAGTTGGAAACTAAACCTCGCAGTCAAGACTATAACATAATAGTGAGCCAAAGAAATAATGTGCACGTACTTATTTATGTGAATTAGCCACGAAACTGAAAATCTACTTAATTACTAGTCGGGGGCCGCGAAGTCGGGTTCCCCTTCCACTCACCGTTAGGGCAAAGGTTGTAGAGTAACAATGATTTGAATAATGCATTTGTATTTCTAAATAAAGATTGCTTAAATCCATTTCTGCAGTGCAAAATAATTTTATGTATTGTATTCACTCATACTCATGAAGTAAATCATGGCATCTTATTGGAAGCCAATAATATCATGTTCGAACGATATATTATCAAGAACAAAATTGAAAAATTGCCGAAATTTCCGCAAAAGAAATCCTACAAATTAAGTCCTACATGTAAGTATTCCAGTGATGGAAAAATATGAATTCAAAGTTGCTATACCCTTATACTTGTTTTACAAACAAATAAACCGAGGATTCATTACTGTAACACACCCAAAGTCTTTGTAACATCGTCGCTACTCAACTCACTTTGTTTGGCAATAACGCACGTGTGACTTCCCGGGGTGTTGATGCACAGTTTGTCGTCACATTTACCATTATCAGAAGAGCATTCATCGACATCTGCAAGAAGAAACGTAACCCTTATTTGGCAAGACGGGAATATATCCCAACAGGTATTAGAACTCGTCTGTAAAGCGGCTGGCGGAGTTGAAGGTGTCGATGGAAACATTCACGCTTTATTGTCAGTAATTAAATGATTGCGTGTCAGGATACGAATCGAAATTAAACAAGAGCAACGCGGAGCGTTGAAATGCGCCCACAATTGCACCGCATACGGTATCCTTCTAGGGTTGTTTATTGGTACCATAAATTGGCCAGTAGAGGGCATACTTTGCAAAATGGAAAGGCATGGTCATAGTCTCCTCAATAGGCTAGGGGCAAAATGTGAGTTATCTTCATAATACAANCGTATTCGTGCACGTGTGACTACATCCAGCATTTTTATCGTTGCATTCATCCATGTCTGGAAGAGAACAATTGAACTAGGTTCAGTTAGTCAGTCTGAAGACGCCAGACCCTGTCGTAAGATGAATACATGCACGTGTAGGCGAAATGGCGGCTTAAACTGAATTTTCAGATAGTCTACTCCAACGACAAAATCAGTTTTAGGGACCGTGCCCATTTTGCTTCGGTAGACGAAACTGAAAAAATCTTCAGATCAAACAANAATGGAACATATGTGCCAAATTTCATGAACGTATGTCGAAGGGTTTTGGAGATAGAGCAGCGGACGCCGGACGCCGGACGGACGGACGGACGGACGGACGGACGGACGGACGGACAGAGATGACGGCATAATGCGTCCACATATAAATATGTGGGCGCATAAAAAAAAGTAGAACAGCTGTAACGATAAATTTTGACAGGTTTCTCACCAATGCAAGACCGCTGATCTTTGCCTAGCGTGTACCCGGCAGGACAAGAGCACGTGAAACCACCCGCCGTATTCGTGCACGTGTGACTACATCCAGCATTTTTATCGTTGCATTCATCGATGTCTGAAAGAGAACAATTGAACTAGGTTCAGTTAGTCAGTCTGAAGACGCCAGACCCTGTCGTAAGATGAATACATGCACGTGTAGGCGAAATGGCGGCTTAAACTGAATTTTCAGATAGTCTACTCCAACGACAAAATCAGTTTTAGGGACCGTGCCCATTTTGCTTCGGTAGACGAAACTGAAAAAATCTTCAGATCAAACAAAGTGTAGTTGTATTCATTGAAAGCTTGTAAATGTGGAAACAAAAATCTGGAAATATTAGTGACCTGTGCACTAATGTCGTACCTTGCTCGTATCGTGCACTGTTATTCCCCCACACCACGTCACGATACCTACTGAACACGACTGAGTGATTTACAGCGTATCATTTCATATTTGCATCGTCGCTATATGTTGTGTTTCTCAAACTAATTTGGCGAAGCAACCACAAAAGACAAGGAGTTAGCCTGCAAGTTCCACTTTAAGGAATCTACGTAAAAATGCTCATATTTAGCTAAACACTAATTTGCTAAAGAGCTGTTTCAGACTGACCGACAAGTTAGCATCGACCGTTATGGTTGTGTTGCTCGGGGGTGAAACGAAATAGATCTTAGTCGATTCGAATCTGCATCAAAATTCAAGATTTGTTTTGGCAAAAATGACAATTATCTGGTAGATTTTGGGAAAAAACCGTATGAATCAGAAGCAGGAAACAGGAAGCCATCAATTCTTGAATGACATGTTCATTACACGACGGTCCTACATAAACAAAATTCTACACTTCGATTTGCAAATTGTCGGCTTCAAATCCGTAAGAGGCTCTCTTGCTCCTCGTCTGATAGGCTTCGCCTACGAATGAACTGATCTTTGCAGAAAGTCATGACTAACACGTACGTGTTCTGACGTTCGCTTGAATTCGGTACAACAGTACTGACGTGCCAGTTTTATTCCAGAATAACGTAAGAAAATGGAATAACCTCAGATATTGGTCACACCAATCAGACGCAAAACATACCATGACAAAGTTTGGCGTCATTCGCAGCCAGCTTATAACCTTGAGGGCAAAGTTCTGTAACAGAAGTTTGCATAATAAGTAATTGTGCAAAGCAAGATTTCTTAAGACGATTATCACGTGGTAGAATGTGTTGATTATAAGTCTACTTTCTTCAAACACAGTTGTTCTTTGATGTGATATCAAACGTCATAAGAGGAGACTAGCGTTTAAATCCGTGCATTCAGGCAGTACGTCACGTGGGACCCCTATTTGATGAAAGAGTTTTCTGCTTGCAGTCGGCTCTTGTAATAAAAATTACATTGTCCTCAACACATGGCCTGTTCGTTATTGGAAGTCAAAATTATATTTATTTACACTTTACTTTAAATCAATGTATATTGTATTGCTTATTGCGACCTTTTCAAACGCAGTTTGCTGGGAAACTAAATGTCTTTATATCTGTGTGCATTTGGTATAATCATGAATGAATCTAACACCTACTGTAATCAACGGTGTTGTCGGATGCTCCAGGACTTCCTCTGTCACCCTTTTCTCCTTTAGCACCTGCGTCACCCTTCGTTCCTGTAGGACCAGGTGGTCCAGATGCCCCGATGAGGCCCGGTGGTCCAGTTATGCTTATTCCGTCGTGGCCAGGTGGACCTTGTGGCCCGGGGTATCCTTGTGCACCACGTGGCCCGTGCGGACCGCGGAGACCTTGGTAACCTGGTGTACCAGGACTGCCGGGAACGCCTTGTTGCCCAATCGCGCCACGCGGGCCGATAGGACCAGGGGGGCCCACGGGACACTGAACTCTGCCTGCAAGACAACACAGGGCAAGCACGTGTAGGCTGCACAGCGTTGCAGAGAAAAGTTACTGCATGTAGGACAAGAGCAACGCAGAGCGTTGAAATGCGCCCACAATTGCACCCTATACGGTACCCTTCTAGGGTTGTTTATTGGTACCATAAAGTGGCCAGTAGAGGGCATATATGTAGTATATTGTACTTTGCAAAATGGAAAGGCATGGTCATTGTCTCCTCAATAGGCTAGGGGCAAAATGTGAGTGATCTTCATAATACAAGCACATCCTATACATCAGTTGCTTAAAGCACCACAGAAACATAGAATTAAAAACAAATTTACCAACATACGAGATTAGCACAGCATTAGAATGCCAGAAACAAATTTCTACTTATAAATATGCGGGCGCATAAAAATGTACGTGTAGAAATGTAAAGAAAGTATTGCTTGGCTGTAGGTTTTACAGTATTATAGGGTTCCACTTACAAGAAGATTTGCGCAGAATTTTGCGTGAAGTTTTGAGAACAGCCAATGAGTGAACAATTCGCAATGGGTTATGGACGCAACGAAGGATTCCAAATCTTTTGATAGCGAATGACATGTTGTTAAACCTATTATCCAGTTATCGTGGCTTCGGTGTAAGAGAGGAGACATTAGGCATTCAAGCCTTTCAAAAATAAAAGCTTACATTGTTCGTTGTTTGTGCTGTTGGTCTTGTCTTTAGATTGCGGTGTGGGAGGGTTCGGGTTGAAATAGGCACAATCCTCCTCTGAGATCCCATCTTGGTCGTCGTCTTGAAAATGGAAAGCATAATTCCGGGTTATCTTCATTTTTTTAAAGTCCGGATTGCATATAAAAAGTGAGACAGAAATAAAACTAATAATAGAATTACATGCCAATTGGGGACAATAGGAAAATTATGAAATTGGTACATGTCCGATAATTTTCCAAAAAAGTTTAAATTTGTTCACGTCAAAAATGGGCTTAATGTCTGAGCAACAGTTTGCGATTGACTTCTCAATGATTTAGTACTATTTTTTGTCTGGTTTGGAAAACTACTACCTTTCGGGAAAGGCTGCTTACCCTTTCCAAGATTTTCGCGAGTACATAGTTCTTCGTCAATTCTGCCGTCACAGTCGTTGTCAATGCCATCGCCAGCAAAAGTTGGAGTAGGAGTACAGGGCTGCGAGAGTACATAGCACACACAGATCAAAAGGGCAGGGCAATAAGTTACAAAAGTAAAAGTGGTGTTGTTAATACCCTTATAATTTGGCAAGATGGGTAGCTTAACAGTTTCTATTACAAGTACGCATGTTCTTGAAGACCTTATACACTTAGTAGTATAAGGATGTTTTCAAATGACGTCTTCCTGGACTATTCCGTAACCAACAATTAGGAATAGATCGACACCTCTCCGTCTTGTGTGCGAAATTGACTACATTGTGCATTTAAGTTGCAAACAGAAAACATCTGTCTGATCTTGTTTTAACCATTTTTAACAAAAAGTACAATTCGTCAACTCACTGCATTGATCCGTGCAAGCCTCATGCCTGCGGCAAATCCGTAGCTTTCCCTGTCGGCACTTCCGTAAATGAAAAGTCCAAAGGTCACAGTTGGATCCGAATGACGAATGGCGTGTACTCCCTCATTGATGTGGAACGACGTGCCCAGCCAGTCAGTATCAGCGATTGGATTCCACGTCGATCTAGCTCTTTCGATTGGAAGACCGTTCCACATGAGTCCTGCGATACTGTAACGCCTAGCCGTTATCATGACGTAGTTTCGATAAGATCCCAGTGAGTACCGTGTCGTCGAAAATATGTAGCTGCTCGCGTACTGCTGGATGGACGGGAAAATAATCATTGTTGGATCACCCCTCCTCTCGTACGGAGCTTGGCTGAGGCTAATTTGGACGACAAGTATCGGTTTGTTGGACGAAATGAACGCACACCTAGTAGACGATGCGTGCTTCTGGATGAAACTTCCTGCTTTAGAAATATGCATAGTTTTGTTTTCGCCAACACCCATGTTGGTAATTGGCTCGTAAGTGGTGCCAGAATTGGTCATGGTGACGTAGGTGTCGTCTTCACTGGCAATAATGCGAAAGTAGTCACCGGTGATGCGCTCCGGTATTGGACACGTCAGGAACGTCTTCCCCCACGAGTCGACGGGAGGCAAATGTACAACAAGATGATCACGAGAAGGTCCGGTATTCACGTTTGTTCTTATGTTGCCGCTAAAGACAGAGATCGGCTTGCTTGACTGTATATATGTTCCAGTTAGGTCCCCATTACTCTGCACCTGCAAGGTTTGAAAACGATCCAATCGCACTTGGATTATGTCACCATTCCTGTATCTGCGTTTATTGTATGTAACTGTTAACACCGTGGTGCTGGGTAAATTAATATTTACTTCAGTTCCGTCATATACGCCGACGACAGCCAGTTGACATTTCAAGTGCGGGGGGTAATACGAAACTGTATAGTACTTAGTACCCAACGTGTCCGTTGGCAGAGCAAGAAAGGCGTCGTTAGAGTATGTCTCGCGATTTACACCAAACGCAACAATGTCTCCAGATGCTGTCACATGTATTGCTTTGTTACTTAGCGACGTGTCTTGCATGCGCAGTGTGTGCGGGATGTCAATGCGGTGCACTCGGCCAAACGGCACGGTGACTGTCACGTTGAAATTGGGGTCATAAAGCGGTATAGTAACTATGACTGTGACTGGCTCAACTTGTAAGTTTGTAACAAAAAGCTCCAGGGGTCCAAAGTTGGGCATCTCTACGCGGTTGTCCATGTACGCGATTACAAAGTCGGTGCTCTCCGTGTCAGGTCCGCCTACAAGAAGGTACATCCGAATCAATCACTTGTTGTCTATTTATACGCAGCAAATAACCATCTATGGGAAAAGGGTCGTTTTTTCGAAATGTGAGCACATTTGATTTACCATTAAAATGCTTCAACTTTTTCAAACTATAATTAATAAAACTAACAATTCTTCAAACCGGATGTTTGACACAGTGGGCAATCTCCTATTTTTAGCTCAGTTTTCTCGCTTTTCGGCTCAGCACATTAACCGAAAAACCTTTTTCAGATTGTCTGAAGCAATTAGAAAACGGGTAATAGAAGTGACATGCAACAGCGATGAAGTTGATCCGACAGTGTGTCAGCATTGTGTGAAATTCTCACAGTGTTACAGTCAATTTATTTCGTTTTATATAAAAAAGTTCTTGTTATGACATGCATATGATTATCGTCGGTGATTTGGTTGAGCAACAGCAGAAGGAGAGCTGTGAACTGCGCTAAAAACATGAGGTGACGGACAGCTGAGCAGACTCTCAGTTAAAGACGAAAATATTGGGATAAATTTGCAGTTATTCATTCATCTGTTGCATTTTCGTGCCTCAAAGTGAGCCGTCAACAACTACAGTTCGCTTCATGCAAACAGCTCAGCTTGTAGTTTTAAGTCTACTGTGGCCCTGGGGCACTCACTGGTATCCTATTAAGTAGAAGTCCGACTAGTTACCAAACAGAACAAATGTTGCGGACCAGCTTGCTGTACACGCTCATATACCTCAAGTCCAGTTTTTGGAAACAGTCATATTTACATAATTGTTACGTTCGCATTTGGCCGGCAGTTTTTAACAGTCACACGTTACTAGGCGTGTGTCGTGTAGCCCTAAACTTGCAGTTGGTCGTGGCGGCCTTGCCCTTACCTGGTCTTTCAGGAGTAGGGGTGCCCTTGGCGCAATCCTCTTCGAACCGTCCGTCGCCATCGTCATCCTTTCCCATATGTTCTGCGTTGCACAGCTCCTCATCTATACGTCCGTCACAGTCGTTATCGATACCGTCGCCGACAACACTGACTGACACAATACAGGGCTGGAAAACAGTCTCTTCGGATCATTTCAAGATCGCATGTCATAAGCTTTGCTCTATAGGAAGAGCAGCAGCGACTGCATGGCTGATATTCAAATGTATAAGGAGTTTTGCAGTCAGTAGTGAAAGAAGCTAGGCTGCAAGCGGAGTGATTGATTAAAGACCTGAACATTCCCGATTGAAGACCATCGTGACATGACATTTATTTTCTCGAATTTGATAATATACTTTTCACATACTATGTTACGCTTTCAAATTTTAAAAATCCGAAAGTACTTCACCAGACATGTACAGAGAAATATGAACCTTAATCTACCAAACCATTGACGAAAAATCCACTATACCTGGTTTATCTTTGCCAACCGCATGCCAACCTGAAATGCGTAAGACTCTCTGTCGGCCGCGCCATACACAAATGCACCAAATATAACAATTGGTGTTATATGTTTGACGACATGGGCGCCTTCGCCTATCGACAGCGACGTTCCCACATACTCTGTGCCCGTGATGGCGTGCCACGTGGTATTTGGAGGCAGCCTTTTGCCATCAAGTCTCAGACCGTCTGTTTGTGAAGCTTTGATGACAACCGTGAAGTAGTTCTTGTACGATCCCAAGGAATATTTTGTAGTGGCGAAAGTGTAGTCAGCAGCATACTGGGCGACAGATGGCACAATGATCATAGTTGGATCTGATGGCTCGTCTTGTGTCATTTGACTTTTTGATATTTGAACTACCAAGATAGGCTTGTCTGCATCGATAAATCCGTACTCAGTGGAGCCAAACTCCACCTGCGCAAAGGAACCTCCCAGATCTAGTCTTAGGGTTTGCTTTCCAGATATTTTAACTGTTGTATTGGGTTCGCTTGCTACAGTGTAAAATATGTCGCCTATAGTTCTCCGCGGTATTGGAACTGTTGGAAATTTAAGTCCCCATGCTTCTACTGGGGGTAGCTGAACCACTATGTGGTCACGTGATGGTCCGTCGCCAACATTTGTTCGAAGATTTCCACTGAAGACCGCGATCGGCTTGTTGCCCAGGATGTGGGTTCCTGTTAAGTCGCCAACAGTTTGGGCTTGAAAAGTATCAAATTTGTTGAGATGAAGGGTTATGTTTTCACTGTTACGGTAAACCTTGCCGTTGAAGTTAACTAGTACAGATTTTTTTGTCGTATCAAGTGGCGGAAGAGTGATGGTCACGGCGGTGTCGTTGAATGCCGCTGCAATCGCGAACTGAGTCTTGTATTTGGGAGGATAGTAAGTCACTGCATAATATTCACGACCAATGGTGTCTGTTGGAATTGCAAGGAATGCGTCACTGGAGTATTTTTCCTTATTAACGCCATATACAACTATCTCATCGGTAGCGAGGACACACAAAGCGCGAGTGTTCAACATGGTACCTTTAAGCCGAAAGTCAGCGGGGACAAGAAACTTCTTTACAATGCCGGCAGTGACGACGTCCTGCAGAAAAAGTTTCTCACCTTTCCAAAGTGGAGCAGACACGTTGACCTAGTGTGTAAACGGAAGAAATTCATTATCTGTAGAATTTATACCTTAGGTAGATAGTGTCGAGCTTACTCGAACTAACAACTCAGACGAGTAATTTCGCAATGCTTGCCAAAATTCGAATCGCTAAGATTAATCACAAATGCAACTTTGCACTTTGCTTCAAAACGCGATTGTCAAGGTGCTTAAATGGCAATATGCTACTTAATTAACAAAAGTATAAATTTTCATATTACGTTTGTCAGCCATGCTATGCGGCTTAAATTTTTTTTACGTGTACCGCCTCAGTGTGAAAACCGATCATGTTATGTTATAAGTAAAGGTATAAGTTTACGTAATAGTTTTTAATGGGTTCTAAAACCATTATTACACGAATAACCTCAAAAAACCACACTGTTTAAAAAGAACGTTAATTTGCAGAGGATAATTCCGTCGCATTTATGTTGACAGATACGCACAGCAACCACAGATTTGAGGGCTAATCGCCTGCACATTTTTAGATTCTTTTAGATTTTTCTAAAAAGAGACAATAACTCTGCGCTTTTTGTATACGACCAATTATCCCTCATCTTATTCAGTTCTCAAATTAGAAACGATTCCCAGTGTTGTGAAAAACCAACAGCGTCGTTGCTCCAGAACAAGCTCAAAGATTTGTTTGTCTCGGCTGATTAGCTTTAGACGCTAATTCCAGTCGATTTCAATCCAAACAAAGGGCAAGAAAGCGTAACGTTGCTTTTGGAGAGCAAATACGCAACCAAATAAAGTTCAAATACTTTTTTTACAAAATGCATTCGACGTTTGTACAAGTTAAGCTACACCGTATTCTGACCAAAACAAACTTCTTGAAAGAAGACCTACGGTGCAGAAATGCGATTTTTTGTCTAAGCTATTGGCGACATGTAGCATAAACCAAAAAAGTATTTTTTCGAATGTTCGATATTCTATCAACTTACGGTTACGTTGTATGTCTTCGGCGTAGTCACAAATATTTCTAGCGGAAGGTTCTTGGGTTCTTCTACAACATTGTCCATGAAGACAACGACAAACTCTACCCCAGCATTGTCAGGGGCTCCTGCAATAGACGGGAGACAGATGGTGGTCAAATAATAGAAGATTCGGTGCAAGGATCATTTAAAACGAGGCTATGAGCGAACTGACGTCATAACCACGTTTCTATGGGCCAATTTTAAGGACTTATGGACGACGTCGACGAATGTAGGCCTTTTCAGATTTGGTTTTCGGGAGTGACGTACACTGTATGAAGATACGTGATATCCGGTCTGAAACCTCAGAACGTTCCGGGATTGGCAAGTGGTCTGAACGACTTACTGCATTTCAGTTTAACTGAACGCATACATCCGCAGATGGCATCTGTCTGTTCGCAATATACTACTACCATATGGCTAAAATTGATGTTTTGACCAGTTGCTCTGCTTTATCAGTTTCTGAATGCAGTGCCTGTTATTTAGAAGAAAATCAGACGAAATTATGACTTAGCATAAGACCAAAACCTTGTCTAAGTAAGACCGAAATTTGGACTAAATCAATACCGAAGACAAAAGACATTTTCGTGAATACAAACGCTGTTTTTCGGGCTATGGTCTTAACTCGGACCGAAATTAGCCGGTTTTTGCGGTAGTGGGCGTACTAACTACGCTTTCGCCACCTGTTGCACATTCTCAAAACTACACAAGGTGATGTGCGAAATCCAATTTCAAGTAAGCCTATGCTGTTGGGAACTTATTGACTACATTTTGAACGCAGTTGGCTTCTGGTATACTTGAGACGGCCCTTATATAGGAGTGGGAGACTTCATAACTTCGGATGAGCAGGTAAGTCAACTTCTTTGTCGCCGATATGGCCAGTACTTTGCCGGTTCTCGGATCGAAAGCAGACGATTTTCAAATTGACCTTGCTTGGGGGCCATCGCATTTTCTTGCGAAATATCCTAGAGGAGGTACCATTTTACTGTATAATACAACGAAAATATAAAAATCGGCATTGAAACGCTGTTCAAAGTCTTCTAGTAGTGGAATCCAGAAAATTTGAGCAGCACCCGAGCACTCGGCGTGCATTCGAGCTTAGAATGAAACGACCCTAAATGCGT
Organism: Phoronis australis; assembly: GCA_002633005.1. Lineage (NCBI taxonomy): Eukaryota > Metazoa > Phoronida > Phoronidae > Phoronis > Phoronis australis. The sequence continues at coordinate 782,451 of NMRA01000057.1, forward strand.
CGCCATTGTTGTTTTTCATCATTTTTTAAAGAAAATGGAACCTGAGTGACGATGGAAAAACAGAAGCTGCTGGTAAGATGTGAATTTTAATCGAAGCCTTAGTGAATCACTCCGAAACTCATTAATTCTCTCTTTGTCAAACCTTAACTTAAGACGATTTCCAAAGCAATCCCGTCATTATTGCCAACACGAAAAACGGATTTGGTCTTTTGGGCATTTGAAGACTATTTTAAATACAACAAATTTGTTAAGAACCGATTGCACAAAATATAAAACGTGTAATAAGCATAACAAAAAGAAGTACGTTTCGCGCGCAAACGCTGTGGACCATAAACAAGTAGGTCTCTCAGTTCAAGATTATTAGTGAAATCGTGGTGGTGTAGTGGCAAAGCACGCGCGTCCTATCAGCCAGGTCGTGAGTTCGTAGTCTGTGAAGGTCGTAATTTCCTGTTTTTTTTTTCTTTTTTTCTTGGATAATACATCAGAAATCAAGGAAAATGCTCGATTTTTAGAGGAAAAAACAAAAATTTCGTGAGCGGGATGGGGGCAAACCCCCCTTACGACCTCCCCCATTCGGTGCTATGCGCATCTACAGTCGTGGTTTGCGCAAATGCTTACAGCCGGACAAGATGTTGGGCCCCCCTTGTGATATCCTAGATCCGCCACTGTTAATATGCATACTACCTACACTAACAACAGAAACCTCAAATCTTAACTATGGAATATCAACAACTGGCTTAGCTCGTGTAGATTTTTATTGGAAGATTTGTGGTTATACTACAATAAGTGCATGTAAATAATATAATACCCGAACAGAGGCAGGTTATGTCCATAAGTATATGGTGCACAGCTTACCGTGAAAATCGCCGGAAACAGATACCAACATGTGCAACAAAAAGGACAGGAGTAACGACATCATATCCGGAATTGGAAATAAGCTGCCTGCAATCAAGAAATCAAGGTGGTTATGTTTACGTATATTTGAAATAGCTTAAATTCCGAAACTAGGCAAAGATAAAAAGTATGGGCTATGAAAGGCGTCCAAAAGATAGGAACAACCGCGGGAGTAGTGTTGAAAGTCATCAGTATTGCAGGCGTGTGTTCCATAGACCCGAAGAAGAAACTCGCGGAAACGCAAGACTCCGCACTTCTTAATAATCTTTTCACGTTACCAAAGATTAGTAAAATGCGAGTCTAGATAATTTGCAGCCATTTAATTGCAACCAGCAAAATCATGTTGTTGACATATGGTGATCGACAGAACGTTTTTGTGCAAATCAGACGAGCAGCTTCATGTCTAAAAACCATTTTAAACAAAAAAAGTATATTTAAAGCTGTATTTCGACCTATTTAACTGGCTGAAAACCGAAAAAGGAAATTAAGACATTTCACTCTCATAAAACGCACGCCCTGTAATAACTAGGGCTCTATTTCCGTTTCCTAGTCAACAAACAGACAGTGCGTACATGCACCGTTTTCGCAATGTTAGTCTTGGTCAACCCCCCATGTAAACACGTTACGTGTCTTATCAACCGCAATAAAATCTGAAGCAGTACAAGATTTAGTGTTATTGTTGGTAATGGATTTAGAATCCAGTTATTGACCCATGGGCGACGCACCATAGGGTCGGCTGGAAGGGGGGGGGGCTGTAACCCCCCGGCCACTCTTTTAGTGCGCTGCCGCCCATGGTCCATGGGCGGTGCACCACAAGGGAGCTGGGGGCTATAGCCCCCACATTTTTCAGTGCTGCGCCGCCCATGATTGTAAGAAATACAGGCGTATTATGGGAGTAACAGGCTAAATTCGATTTTCGTTTGCAGTCAGTTACAGGGCAAAATGCATCAATAAAGTCGTTCATTTTTCTTTCGTTTAGCACAGCAACTACCCCAGTGACGAACACTCATGGTCAGGTTGCCAATAAGGTGGTCGGCTATCTCACTATTCAAGAAAACACAATTTAGTTACATTTGCCTGTGTCTGGAATGCCCGACGCTACAGGAAAGTTTCAATCAAAACAGGTGGGTGACAATTTACAGACAGACGTTCCAAAATATTTGAAACCTATATATTCAGTTTATCACTAAAATGCACGCCAGTGTTCTCTTACCACACCTTGCCTATCCGCTGTCCGAACTTCCCGCGTCTCGCCCAGTTCAACACCGCATTCTTATGTTGCCACCGGATGTCACGTGATACCTTGTCGTTTGTCTCGCCCTTTCAACATAAGTGGATAATGCTTATCTATCTTTGAATGGACCAGTTCACTTTGCATTCGTGTGTGTCATGGCCTTAGGAAGCGAGTGCGGTTGCGTTAGGACGAAACTGTGGCGACATGATTAGGCAGTCGAGAAAAAGGCATAGCGAAATAATTAGAAGAGAGAACTAACAAAATATTTCTAAACAAGACTAATGCTAAATTTACTCTTTGGGAACCCTGGCCAGAAAATCCCTTCCAAGTTCTCCCAAAAGCGTGCGAGTTCACGAGTGTTTGCTTGAGTGGACGCAATGAACTTGCGTAAACACGAAACCCATACAAGACCTTGCGAGATATCACCTGATGCCTTACACACAGATGCACGAGGAACGTAAATCATTTTTTTTTCTCGAAATTTTCTATAATGGAGAAAAGCTCTTATGATGGCATCACTTGTTGCTCGGCATTCGGACCAGAGCCATTGGGGAAGGATCCCGTTGATGAAATATTGGCTGATTATTTTCTGTATTTACTTATTTCTGTCGTTTCAAATTCTAAAGCAATACATTCAGTCCAGAAGCCAGTTTAAAGATTTGTCTCCACAATACAAATTCAAAGTCTTCCGCGAGGTTCTGCCGTCACGAAACTCGAGTTTACGCCACCCACTGGCAGGTGTCATGCGTTTTACCGCCGTCGCTTCGTTCGTCATTACACTGGCAGAGTGATAACAGGAAGATTTTTCAGTTCATGTAACTTGTTTACTGGGGGCAGGGGCGCTGATGGATCTGAGACCACGATATTCATTCATGAAACGGCGTCAACCACAGCCTGTAGGACTGGCACGAGACTACGATATGGAACAGAAATTTTTGATTTCGCTCAGGGTAATACTACAAGAAAACGAGCTAAAGTGTAGTCGCTTTAATTGGTATTCTGTGAAATTCAGTCTTCGTTATACACGAAAAAGTAAATAAAAATAAACGTTGATTTATTTGATTAATTAACTAGATTATTCACCTTTAATTGTGCCCCAATGCTAGTTTCTGCTAGTGATGTATAACTTTGCAATCTTTCAATTCGCTGTCTTCACTGGCATTGCATAAAGTTGTTACGAACTTTGTCAGCTAGAGAAGTGGTGAAGGGCTGAACTGTTAATCCACTGGGGTTTCCCTGCGTGGTTTGGAACCCCATCCTCATCGAAATGTTGGCAGCGCCACCAATTGGCTGTTGCAAGTAATAGAGACCCATATACTTCCCAACATGCCAGGTAATAGACTCTATTCACGCGGCGGACATTAAAATCCAAAGCGAGGCTCACTGCGATAAACAAAGCGGAAATTTACATTGCGTGAGATAAATGGCCGGTCTTTGGAGTCCAACCTGAATATTAAATCTTAAAAATGTGTCAATAATTAACCACAGAGACGTAGAAAAATACTGTTAAAGAACAAGTCAATGCACCAAAGAGTTGTCTGACGAAAGGATGAAGGTTTTTTTCCGGAAAACTAGGTTCGAATCATGAAAAGTAAACATGACCAAATTGCGGCGATCCTAGTGTTACGGATTAGGTACGTATCATGCTGAATGCAGGGTTACGTTTCTTCTAATAAATTCTTGATAAAAATGCTTTCTACACGAACCAGGTCATCTGGTCGTATTGTTGACGAGTTGAAGATATGTTCGACAGTG
>NMRA01000057.1:786428-801589 GCA_002633005.1 Phoronis australis
GGGGGGGAGGCGACATCCTCAAAAGCGGGCAAAGCGCGATTGTATGCACACAGGCGGCTCGGAAGTTGCGGGCGCCGAAGATGTATACCTTCTGCTCAGGAAATCTGTCGTTGGACTAAAAACAAAAATAAAACGGAACATGTTTTCCCCCCTCGTCCGCTACCGGTCCTACTAGTAGCTCGAACTCAAAACGTACAAGTTAATTCCTCCCGCTTCACCGTTTGCTGGTTTATTTTGCTTGCGGCAGTCAAGGGGTGTCCGGGCCGCTGCCCCCCCCCCCTAAATCCGCCTATGATTTTGTACTTTTTCAGATTGTTACCTCTGTGGTCACTGGTGATTTGAACCGTTGGAGAGAAATTTTCAATCACAAAGGGGATTTTTAGGCCTCGTGGCCGGGAATTTCGCGTGATTTTTAAATATTTTTGAGAGGGTATTAGGGCCGATATTTGGTCACAAAATTGAGAGATTGAGGGCCCTGGCTGTCCTTTTTGTAAAGAAAAATGCATCGCGCTTCAACCCATAGTCATGTAAACACAGCGTGGCTGGCCGAAGATTCTCCGTCCTCGTTGCTATGGCGGAATCCAGTCCGACATGCGATAAATTATGATTCGAAAACAGTTAGAAATTTTATACGGACATATTTTCCTTCGTCACGGCGTATGGCAAGGACCCAACGCTTCCGAATCCCAATGTCCTTAGGGATTGTAAAACAGAGTGTCCGTATTTTTCTAGCTGTTCGAGCAACGATGCGTACAACTACGCGGATAAGCCACCAGAGCTATCGTAGCGAGCCTCGTTTTGGAACGCGCCTCCTGTCGGCGTGAATAGGGTCAGCAAACTTAATTTTTCCTTACAAACCTGTTGGTTCACGCCCTGTCAACACTCTCGGATAAGTCTTATAAGACTTTGAGTCGATTTCGTGCCGACTTCGCACACGACAAAATCGGTCGAAATTTTGGAGCACAATCGTACAACTGTGTGTTTCGAAAAGCCAAGTCGGAACACCTGTCTTCACACTCAAATTATCACATACTGAAGTCGATTACAGAGCCGTAGGCCTTAGTAATCGACATATTGGAAGCGTCAGGATTTACTAATTATTTGCATGTGTGGAAGAAAAAATCGTCGCAACAACAGGCCAGTCACGCGTCTTAATCTTTTGGCTCCGATCTTGTGACGTCATCTCTAGACTACCTGTGAGGTCATCCCCAGGCATTCGATACCATTACGCATTAGCCAGATCTTCGAATACTGCCGATGAAAAACACTGACAATAACATTTTAACGTTGGACGTTATTGTCAGATTCGTTATTAACTGAAGATAAAAGTCGGTTAATTACAGCCTTTAAACGAAAGAACGACATCCTAGTAGTATTTTTCTTATTTTGATGAGACGAGTTCAGCGTAGCCAATATTCCTCTAAGTGCATTGGAATCACAGTGTCCTGCTAATAAAATGTAGTTGTTGATCTATCCAAGAGAGTTCATTGTGCTCGAATTAAATCTGGTCGGCTGCTGGACGACATACTCACGAAATAGAACTCCTCGAACCCCGGAGACATCACGCTTCCTTTAAAGCGATCATGGTATTGAAGATTGGTGGGAAACGTGTCTTGCTTTCTCACGAGGTCTTGTCTGGTTAGAACCTTCACGTAAACTCTCATCCCGAGCAGACAGCACTTTGAATCGAGCTCCGCCTTGTTTGTTAAGTGAGGGATTGTGTGAGATTGTTCACCAGTCTCAGGAGTTTAATTTTGTGAGTAGTATTGACCAGCAGACGAGAATACAATTAGTGTCTTGCTAGTCAACAGTGACTTTGTGAACGTTAGGCATGATGTTCACCCGCCGGTTTATCATCCAGAACATGACTCAAGTCTGAAAACATGCATTTTGATGATCAGCTGATTAAAACATATTAATTGATCTCATCCTTGATTGACCAAGAACCAGATGCAGTAGCGTGTTATGTGGTTTGGTGATGCTCGGGCCGAGTTTACGGGATGCTCCTTTCTCCACGCAAATGCGCGGACGAACCCTTGCACTAAGAAAAGTAAATAAAGATGAGACATAAAGTAGAAACTTTATTCAGTTTATCTACAAATCAGTCACGATTTCAAAAGGTTTACTCATAGTGATTCAGTGGGTGCCTTTCCGATGTGGATGCCCGGAGCCCCCCCTCCCCCCCCTTGCACGCTACTGACCAGATGTCAGAGTTATTCATCGTTCTCTGATGCTAATGGACGCTGGATGCGCAATTTGGTTCCAAATTTGTTGAACGCAGGAATACACAGCGACATTGCAGCAATTCATAACGAACTGATTTGCAATTACCCTTTTTGATGTACCAATCTTGATGATTGTTTGCGCACAACTGCATGACCAGGGGCTGCGTATTCATAGAGATTTCTCCGAATGGGTTTGGAGGTCTCGTTTAAGGAAACAGAAGGTGCCAGGTCCGCCGAATACCGGTTGGTGCAGAACTCTTTTCAGACTTATAGTCATTAGGTCACGTGACGTGGCCACAGGTGCCGTGGCGTGCTGAGCAGACCTAGAAACGTTTGAGAAGCAATTCTAAGCAAACAACAAGTGCACACATTTCACAATGAAACGCGTTTTGTATTGTTTACTCTTTTCTACGCTTGGAATATCAAATTAGTTTTGGAAAACCGTCCACTGACATATAACTATACACATACAGCGAAAATAGACAATGTTCAAGTAAAAAATCATTGATACTTTAAGAGAATGAAAAACTAATTTTAAACAAAAATAAAACAACGACACGTCATAGGGATCAAATGACTTAATGCAAAGTTCGAACATTTTCACCCAAAAATGGGAATCATAGATAAATGCAATCATTTGATTTCACAAAATATTTCATTTCATTTAATTTCACAACAAATTTCACTTGTAGTATGAGATCAACGGGTTAGAGTGTTTTAGCAAAATTTACTTGTACGTGTACAAAGTACATGTATCTGCAGACAGTAATCTCTTGTTTTTGATTGAGAACTATGATATGAAAATATCAAAACGCGATTTTACTCCTTTCCAGTACTGGTACACGTCCACGGAAGTTTGCCACAACACCTCAATATCTTACTGGAATGTATTACAAGGAATGCAATGGTGCTGATTTCTCCACATGTAAAGGTAGTGCGCGTAAGATTCTGATAATGCAACAAGTGGTAATTAAAAGCTGCATCGCGTCACGTATTTCGAGAGGAGGCTATGGAAGGCATTGACAATTGACTCGTCGCATACATCATCTTCATCTGTGCTTTCTTCATCTTGTGCTCTCGTTTTCTCTGTACAACCAGGCATCCCCCAGCGACTAGAACTATGCACGTCAGCAGTATAAGCCAAATAATAATGCCCAGTACTATGTCTCCTCGCAGCACCATGTTAGAAGACCCTGTAATGGACAACGACATTAGACTGGTATGGTGTCTCACGAAATATGATTATCAAGAAGTGGTTTTACTGGGAACTAGGGCGTTTTCCTTATTCCAAGAACCCTCATTCTGGTTTACAATCGGAACAAGAGCCACAGCTGACTGTCATTGCAGAGAACAAACATTTTTACGAGCTTTGCCACCGGTTTCATTTCTCTACTATTTGAGTCAACGGTGTCATTGTCCCTAACTCCTGTGCCTTGCCAACGAAACGTTGGTACTCCTGGAATACGACAAAATACCATTAGTTCCTAGTAAAACAATTTCTTTGTATTCACATTTCGTAAACTTTTTGCGTACATTGTTGGGACACTCAGCATTGAATCAAATTTTACAGAGCGGCATTGGAGAGAAACTGCGGTATTAGCCGAATATTATTCGGAACTAATGATTCAGTCGCTAAGCTCAATTTCCATTTAAAACCTAACAACGCCGATCGTATTGACGTTTCTTAATCTTGAAACTCATTAGGTACATCTGGTGACAGAATGACTGTAAAATCAATCACATCTGTGCAATATTCCAACGCTCTACTCAACAGGTCTGGTTTATGTTTCAACGCATCAAATAAAACTACAATCGACAAACAATGGATAAGTTAATTAAAAGACAACGATTGCACAAATAGCAAAAGAGGTTTCCAGATAAAAAAATTAAATAAATTAAAGTACGAAGGCCTCCTCTTTCAACAGATGCATAGGAAAAGACGAAACCATACGTACTACAATAAAAACTTACTTTATAGACACAAAGCAATTATTTTTCATTTATTAAAGTGTGTAACATGTGCATCTATTACAATCTATTCCGAGTGCTCGCGGAAGGATCCAGGGGAAGGGTTGAGACTCCCTGTTTTAGCAAAAGCGTAAACAAAACCATGGACAATTTCCTTTTTATTCTTTCCCATGGACTGCTGGGCGCAAAGATCACTACATTAGGTAGTTCCCACCATGACCCTGTATCTCAAAAAGAATTTTATTAGTACATCTTGAGACATTTAATAGCCTTTAGTATACCTGTTGATAAGAAACAAGCCAAAATTTTAAAAACAAATAGTTTTCTATTATCGGCGCCGCTCGTGCAACTATTTCCGTGACAACGATAGCACGCTCACAATCCGCCGGCTATTTCAGATCATGATCTTTCGCCACTTTCTGATTTTAACTACCAGACCCAAGCCAGAGCAGATTATGGGGTAGATAACTCTTATGAGAAAGTCACTCACGTAATGTGATTATCATATATAACTAAAAAGGGCAAAGATATTTCTAATGCCGCAAGTCGTGGGTAGAGGGGTTATGGGTCGTGGGGGTCATGGGGGACGAGAGGGTTTTAGAACAATCCGAAATGTGTCCTCACCTGAGACTTGTGCAGCTTGGTTCGGAGCTTCCGAATAACAAAGGTAACTTCCGACTGAGTTGACACAAATTTCCGTCTGAGAGTTACATACATTAGCGCCACTTTTGCACTCGTTGACATCTGCAAAGGTACACCAAAGCCTATAAAAACCATGCGTGTACTTGTGAAATCATATTTAGCCTTTATTTGTGAATCTGCAACAAATATCTACACTCTATTTTACTGATACAGCCTTCGCGAAAGGAAATTATATTAACAATGGCACATGTTTTTAACTTTTAATAGGTTAGGTTGTCCCTGTTTTACTAGTGGAAAAGCGTGCAATTTATCGCAGATTAAGGAATCTTTTATTAAGTTCATCTAACTGCCCACACTCTAAAATTTGACGAACAGGTGACAAATGGACTTTATTGTGAAAAACATCAGCTTGGAAATTGGTCTAGGTTTCTTTTTTACCAAGGGACCCCTCTTTTAAGACGTTATAGAGATTGTTACTGTTTTGCCACTGAAACAGGCCCAAAAACAATCGGTTGTTTTCTTTACAGGTAAAGGGTCGTCATCGGAAACTAGGTGAAGCAGTATGCTAGAGTACTAAATATATCGACAAATGGTGCACATTGCGGAGACTGGTCACAAGGGAGATTAATTTTCGTATCGGCTTTACCCACTTGGAACAGTCTGCTAAAGGCCGCAGGTCTTGATGCCTAAATATGAATCTTGTATTGCACTGCATTTAGGCCTAAGTTCCAACAAAATGACTTATGTTTTCGTGGCGTTTGCACGGCCGCAGATTTTACGCTCGGAACAAATTGAGCATCATAGCTGTGCATCTTTAATGTCGTGTTTACTTTGATGTGCGCCGATACTACCTGCGTCTCCGGAAGAGCTTAGCGGGTTTTCCACCAAGGCGTTGTGTCTACTCTTTTTACTGGACATCGAACTCCACAATTCTTGGCATCTACTGTATGAACTCAAGTTAAGTGTCTACTATTCTACGCTTGAGTAGATTATAGCTTACTAGATAACTATCTAATCCTAGCAAAGTTCGTGTTTGAAATCGAAACTTCGAGTTTTTACTCGAAATCTTGATTTTTAACCCGAGTTTACAGCTCGAATCTAGGGATCATCCAGTGGGAATTTGGAATAAAACTCATATGCATAAGCCGTAATGTACAAAAAGTAGAACGGAAAATGTCAAAAATAATTTAGAGTTAAATTTCGAATAAAAAGTTTAGATACCAACCCCAGGGTGTGGCCCAGAAACGTTCGTCTTCCGAATAGATTCTGCGTCCCTAAGGTGCTTCTTTCGGAAAAGTGGTGGGACGCTTTCCGAAACTTGTATTGTGGATTGCAACTCCTTTTCCAGGTATGGGGTTTAAAAACAGTGTAAACTGAAAGGGTTTTTAGCTTCAGTGGCGGATTTAGAGGGGGCCATAAAATACTCCCAAATTCCATTTGGCGGTTCGGGGGTGCGTATGTCTGACGGCCAAAATCCTGGCTAATACTCTGCCGTGGCCCCCCTCCTAACTCAAAATCCTGGATCCGCCTCTAAGCCTGGCTATAATGCAAAATCTTGTAACGTCTTGCTCAACACTTTCCGTAAGTGTGCGTACAGCAAAACAACCCGTACAGATCCCCAAGGTGGGGGTTTAGATCCTTACTTTCGTACAAGTCAACATGGGTTGTTTCTTGGAGGGGGTTGTTCGGAAAATCCTGGGTACAACCAAATTCAGTGCATTTGGTAACGTTGCCACTTGCCTATGCATGAAAGTTTGTCAGCAGCCACGTTGAAGCCAATCGGACAAGAACATATGAAGCTACCGAGGGTGTTGGTACACGTTTCTTGACAACCGCCATTTAGCGTAGCACACTCGTCGATGTCTGAAAAATGCCAAAACTCATGAACACCAAAATACGAATACTCTTTAATCAATGATGACAAAGTGCAAATTGTTGTTTTTGCACCTTATTCACCACCAAACAGCAAACAATAGGGCCATCCTTATTCATTGGTTATTGATGTGGAGTGGATGCAGCGTTTGTCAGAGGTGCCATCAAACTCCTGATAAAGTTTCTGATGGCAAGCTTAAGCTAGACCTACTTTATTTCTTTTTATAAGTTATTGTATGTCATTAATTATCGATAGAGTAGTTTTACCGGCTGTGTCCAATGAGCATGCGCACACAATAAATATATTGATTTTATAATAATCGTCATCATCTCTGGATAAAAATTCAATACAACGTGCACCAATTCAAAATATACATGTATAATCTCACGATAGTAAATGAAACCATTTTTTCAGTTTTCATAATTTTAAAAGCTAGATCAACTGCCATTGATTTTTGCAAACGGAATCTGATAACTCAGAGTCTTTGATTTGAACAAACAACTCACGCCGTTTAACAAGCCCGTGCGGTCATATTTTGCTCCTATGGCAAACGCTAACGCCCCCCAAACTCATTGTACAAGTACAATCTTACTTCTCGTCTATTTCACATAAAAGACAATACATGTACATCAAACAATAAATGTGCCTGCATTCAAATTTATAAGTAGGCATGGGAGTGGTTAAAAATAATATACTGCACTCGACTTTGGCCTATTGACATATATTAACAACGACTTCAGCACCCAACTCGGGGAAAACAAAAATTATGGACTCCAACCCTCACCAACGCTCAAAAGTTTTGAACAAATTATGAAAACTTACGAAGTCTGGGATATGGGCAAACTTGAGGTACGCTTTTCACGACAACTGCAGGGATAAGACACCCACCAAGAACCCCGGATAACAATCATGTGGTGACGCGTGAGCATGAGATTTTTTAAAATAAAACTTTGGCCTTTGTCACTCATTAATAAAAGTAAGACGCAAGTGGTGCATTAGCAGGGGACAGAACGAGAATTGGTTGAAATCCCAAAACGAGGTTTAGTACCTCAATATACTGTTTATATAACACCGACAAACAAATGTATACGATCTGTGACTTTTACAAAACGGTTCCCGTTCGGTTTTCGCGATCAGATTGAAGTACCTTGGTGTACTAGGGGTCTCAAAGGAAAACTAAGAGCCCAGTAACACACAGGTCATTCGTAGTAAAAAGTCGAGTGGCGTTTGATTAAGCATTGTGTAATCTGCGCAAGGAGTGTAGTACAATTGGAGTGTTCACCGGTGGATTCGATGTTATCGCTACTACTAGCGCCGCCTAGTAGCAAATAAGCAATGGTCAAGTACAACGCACAGGAGACAATAGGGAAGGAACCCTTTTGCAGAGCAAAAAACTCCCCAAATTCATTCTCGAAAACACCAGAAATGTCATTTTTACGTTTCCTAAGTAACCAGAAAGGCAAGGATTTTGTGATTCAATAAAGGATATGTTGTCTACATACCCATGGCCATGAGTCAATACGACCGGTGACGGCCACAGGATCTCAAGTCTATCTTTGAGACAAATTGGAGAATCTGTGAGTCTGAGTGACGAAGAAATCGACATAATTTTATTATGCCAGTTAGCCCAAGTTAAGCCAACACCATTGCGTCCGAATGAAAAGTCGCCAATGATTTTGGGCGGCGGCCCTAAAAATTATCCCTGGAACGACACTTGTAATGAAAACTTGGAAAATACCCTGGATGGCACTGACATAACCACCGGTGCATGGCCACTGGTCATTACAAAAAGTGCTTGGGGCATGCACAAAGCGAGGACCAAATCACATCACCACATCAGCATATGTTGTCAATGGTCAGGGGCATCTGGCAACCAAAATGTGTTAGGCTCAACACCCAAGTGGCACACTCCTTGATTTTTATCTGTTTTGCACTCCTTCCATGTACCCCTTGCCTTTGCCACCTGGGCGCAACTACCTCCCTCCCATCCGGACCCCAGGAGCAATCACTAAAATCATTGGGTTCATGGAGGCATCAAATGTAATTAGGAGCGGTAATTTGCCTTATTAAACATGAACTAAAACCATGGCTAATTTGAATGGAGCTTCAGGAGACAAAGGAAAAATTTTACTGTCTATCATACTGTAATGTTGACAAAACACACATTTTCATTCTCACTTGATTTTAGGTGAATGCAAATATAGGCCTATCTTTCCATTATAATCACACAGTAATTTTATTTCTCATCGAGCGTCGTTAAAATATGAATTTATCTGTGTTTACATGTTTCGGACTCCCACTGCTAAGTAAGTTTTGCTTATTCGCCTCTTGGGTCGCTAGTTTTTCGTCCGATAACCATTGCGGCGAATGGGAGTGGGACATCTTATCGTACTACAATCCTTGATCTGAATAACAAACTAAACGGTACATAGTTTTGGTGAAAGACGCAAGTTTCCGACCGCAAGCCCCATCTCGTTTCATAAACCTGTCGACACGTTCTGAGAACGGCATTGGTGTGAAAGGACCCAAAAGTTCTAGTTATATTGCTGCTTATAACCGGTGATAATCGCTGAAGTTTTAAGACGAAAAGGTAAGCGGGCATAAGTGACATCCTATTAGCTAGGGTTGACAGCTAACTTCCGGCTATCAAAACTCTGTGGTAGGATGCGTGACCCCAACACTTCAAAGACAATTGTCACTCGCCTTTGCAATTTCTGAAGTCATCTTCCAATTCATAACCTTTATTGCATTTACACTTGTAACTTCCCAGCGTGTTTATACACTTGTGCTCGCACCCGCCTTCCTGAATTAGGCATTCGTCGATATCTGTAATAATAATTAAGAAAACTCAATCGCTTAACTTTTAACGATGTATTGCATTTTAGGTAACACATTGAGAGCACAATCGCCGAGACACCAGTGTAAGCCTGTTCTTGAATTGCGGATTACTTTTAACCGAGATGTCTCCACCAAATGCAGAATCAAAATGGCCCGATATTAATGTACAAATTGTTGCTCTACGCAAAAACAGCAGTTCAGAAAATCTTTTATTGTACTGAGTGTTGGTACTTGAAAAAATGAGTTAGTGCTGATGAAAACAACAGATTCAAATGAAACATATTTGTCGTGTCCGTGCACGGAGGTCACCAATGAACATGTTTGCCGTAAAAGGGTCTTTCCTTGTATTTATCCAATACTGAATAGAACGGGACCTTTCGTAAAATATTCACCAGTATGTTTTCTTGCGTGTGACCGTCAGGTACTTAATCCAACAGGAAAAACTTTCTTTACTCACCAGTTTTACCTGGTGGGCCAGACCGACCAGGATTACCAACACTGCCTGTCTTGCCCGTTGATCCCATGCGACCTTTAACGCCAGTTTCTCCCTTTTCCCCTGACTTCCCTGGCGAACCAGGTGGTCCCCAACCACCGTATCCCCCCGGTTCACCAGCCTGTCCGACATCTCCCTTAGGACCCTTTTCGCCCGGCGGGCCTGGTGGTCCCGGTACACCAATAAAACCCTGTGGTCCGAATTTTCCTTGTTGTCCAGTTGCTCCAGCTGGGCCTTGTGGTCCGTAGGCACCAGGGGGTCCACTTCCTCCCGGCGGACCCGATGAGCCTTTGTTTCCCATTCGCCCTTGCGTACCCTAAAATTAAAACATGGTGCTGTGAAGTTAGGCTTTGCTTTCGATATACTCCAAAACTATAATTGGTGATGTTTCCAGTGGCTGCTCATATTTGAGAAAATCCCGTCCAGTAACACCAAGTAATTATTTCGTGTGTGATAGAGTCAACAAGGTAACCGCTTCGTGGCCATTATGTGCCTTCCATGACTGTACTTACCTGCTGTCCTTGTCCCCCTACTCTCCCGTATGGTCCTGGGGGTCCTTGTATTCCCGGAGGTCCGGATGGCCCCGCAGCTCCGGGTGCCCCTATGGAACCAGGAGGGCCAACAATCTCTTCAAGAAAAGAAAACATATACAGGAATTGTAGCCTACAAAATCGAAGCCTATAGTGTAGTTGTCACTCCGCAGTTCTGAACCCGTAGTAATATCAAATGCAGGTAGAAATGTCACCAGCACAGTTTGCACAACCCTGGCCTGTGCTTGTTGTCACCGTGGCGAAATCGACTTGGTAAAATGTCCCGTTACCATGCATCATGGAAATTGTTACTATGTTTGAGTACCAGTAACATATAACGATACTGCCAAATCGATATCCGGATACTGTCTCGATACTGAACTTAACCTGCATGGGTATAGTAAAACTAGTCAATTTGGGACATATTTGGTCTTTTAGCCCTGGGATATACTCGACTACGTGTTTTGAGGAGATGTGGTTCTGGGAAAGTGAGATACACACGGCCCTCGATCTTAGCGATTCAGTGTTGCAATGTTACTATTTGTGAGCTTGAGTTCGACTTCACGCTGGCTAGATTTAGTTCATGCAGCAAGTAACTGAATTGGAAAATAAAGCGTGGGAACATCGAGCCAGTCACATTAGTTCAACTACTGAGTTGTTTTCGTTTCGTTTCCTTTACTGCATCAGTATTTCTGGAACTCGGTATAATACCTGCACCGGAAATCGGTAGCCCCAACCCTACGCATTGATTCCTTGCTCACACCAAAAACATTCACAGAATTTTAGTGACGTCAGCCCTGATTGGTCACTAAGCTCGTAAGCCCACTGTTTCGCAATAGTGGGCTTCATTAAAGAGGATAAACTTAGTTAATTGAGTATTATTGTTGAACTTTAGAATGTTCTTGATTTGATTTACATGTATACTTATGCAGTGACACCCCATAACTGGTGCGATTGGACACGTACCTTGACTCTTGACATTTAAGCACAAACTCAAGAAGACAGTCAAGTACTTCATGTTCGAAGGGTTCCTCACAATCTGTAATAATATAATCACTGTGTTAGTTGGAACTCGAAAATTTTTAAATGCACGAAAATTATTTTGTTTTGAGCTTCTTCCGGTTTTGCAGTCAGTCCAAAAAGACATTTCTATCGTGGGTGAAACCCAGTCATGCTAGGGTCTCTTACATTTAATGGAACCTAAACATCAAAAAGCCATGGAAAAATGGGAGCACGTTAATTCGTTATAACGCGGTACGTGTAGCCTACCTTCAGCTGTATGGCAGTCTTATGTATGTACTCATTTAACGCTGCCAGGCACTTTCATTGTAAACATTCCTCAGGTTCATATATATGTAACGATTACTTCCTATATTCCTAAGATTTCCTCAGCGTACCTTCTACCCGTTTTGAGCCATACTCATTTAACCGGCTGTAGGTTGTACACAAGCGAGTTCAAATGTTCATCGCTGAATGGCAGCTATTGAGTGAAAGCTCTTGTGTTATATAATCAAGATCGTTTTGTTTGCCGTATTCGTCGCGAAGCGGCTTATAATATCGTAATATTTGTATGCGGTCTGACATTGGCGCTTTCCGTAGACGAAAAGCACGTACCGGTACTCGCGCTGCGCTTCCAATGCATTGTTATATCTCGCGAAGATATGCGTAATCTTGCTTTTCTCGTAACAATCTAGTCCACGGAACGCAGCGCTGGGTAGGTGTTCATAACGCCAGCCAGTGACACTTTCTTGCAGAATGGTGAATGTTGGCTAAGACCCTTTTGTCCACCTGACGTCACACGCATGCTGGCGCCCCCGGTGGAGGTTATGAGACTTCGCACTGGTCCTTCAGCCAGTGTAGAGCCTAGCTGGTAACTCGACTCGGGATGATGACATCATCTATATCGAAGATACTCTATACCGATATGTTTGTTTGTATGCCAGGCCACAGACAGTGCTGTTCTTGAATGAAATTATTTACGGATATTTAGACAAATCTTTGGCAAATGAGAGTCGATTTTCAGAGAACATTTTGGCCTACATAACTTTCAAAATTTTAAAGAAAAATAAAATAATCGAATGCTCGGCCACATTCCACTGACAGACAGCAGGCGTCTTATCACTGCCGTAAATCAGGAGAAGCTGAAACGTAAACACATACTTGTAACGTGGCCATTCGCGTACCGTAGTGTACGCACTGGACTTCAGACACTCAACTGAGCAAATTTATTTATCATGCCGCAACCTCAGAATTCACCATGTAACATATCACAACTACATTTTTAATTCTTAAATTTTGAGGATTGACGAAAGTTATGATACATCAGTGGCGGATCTAGGATATCACAAGGGGGGAGGGGCAACATTTTGTCCGGCTGTAAGCATTTGCGCAAAGTGAACCACAATTGTAGATGCCCATAGCACCGAATGGGGAGAGGTCGGAAGGGGGGTTTGTCCCCCCTCCCGCCCAGGATTTTTTTCTGTTTTTACCTCTAAAAATCAAGCATTTTCCTTGATTCCTGAAGTATTATCCAAGAAAAGAAGGCAAAAAAACGGAGAACGTGTCAACCAGGAAAAAGCGCAAATTCGAACTCACGACCTGGCGGTCACTAGAGCGCGCATGCATTACCACTACACCACCACGAATTAACTACTAATCGTATACTAAGAGACCTACTTGTTTATGGTCCACAGCGTTTGCGCGCGAAACCTACTTCTTTTTGTAATGCTTATTACACGCTTTATATTTTGTGCCGTCAATTCTTAACAAATTTGTCGTATTTAAAATAGTCTTCAGATGCCCAAAAGACCAAATCCGTTTTTCGTGTTGGCATTAATGACGGGATTGCTTTGGAAATCGTCCTAAGATAAGGTTTGACAAAGAGAGTATTGCGAGTTTCTGAGTGATTCACTAAGGCTTCGATTAAAATTCAAATCTTACCAGCAGCTTCTGTTTTTTTCATCGTCACTCAGGTTCCATTTTCTTTAAAAATTGAAGTAAAATTTCTTCATTGCACAGTGGTGCAGACGACGGAAAAGGAGTCGTAGTGCGCAGTGCTACTGCCGGTCGCCTGGGATATCGCGGGAGAGCTTATACTTAGCCATAGTTCCGTTACGAATTTGACACCCCCCAAACACTAAACCTGCACACATTTAAATCTTGTTTCATCCGTATAATTTTAATTGCCGGGGTTAACTAATAAACTCAACATTTCCCTTCGCTCTTGCTGTTTTATTTTTTTTTGCGGCAGCCAAGGGGGAGGGGGGCCAGGCCCCCCCCCTAAATCCGCCTATGTGAATAAACCACTGTGTTACCGGCTTTTGATGCTGGCAACAAAGGTAATTGATCGTGTGAGCGCATGCTAATTCAGTGTTTGCTGACAGAATGCTGTTGTGAAACAATTACACGATTTTTTATGCAATGGTCACATGTTAGGGGAATCTTTATTTAGAAATACAAATACATTATTCAAATCATTGTTAATGTACAACCTTTGCCCTGATGGTCTGTGGAAGGGGAACCCGACTTCACGGCCCCGACAAGTAAGTAGATTTTCAGTTTCGTGGCTAATTCACGTAAATAATTACGTGCACATTATTTCTTTGGCTCATTATTGTAGTCTTTTCGTAACTGGAGGTTTAGTTTCCAATTCAAGCAGGTTGTGTTCATGCCAATCCCGGGCGACCGCGACGGGCATGATCGGGTTCGGAGCCACTGGCCAGGATAACGAGTCAGTCCGACCGCGCCGGGACTGATCGGGTTCCGAGCCACTGGCCGGGATAACAAGCGTTTTATGTGTTTAGAACTCAAAAAATCACAAGTCTAAACAACACAGATCTAGGTTCTTTTGTCTGTATTTCACGGAAGAATACTTCGAATTTATCTCAGAACAGACCCCAAACTCCTGCTACGGACCTTGGTAAATTGGCCTACCGAACTTTGCAGGTTACGGTGTGTCCAAATAGCAATGAATTCGTAACAGCGAAATGAAACAACGCGTTTTTTTAAGAACTCAGTGTATTTTTAAGGGTTTTACATTGAAGTTTGGTGATTTATTGGTGTTAAACGAAGAATTCAAGCGATAAGCTGACACCAGTAACCCGTGTTGTGAACTGCTGAACAGACTGCGTGTGAAACCAATGACGTCATTTGATAATTTTAACACCTCCGTCTGCCGTCAGGTGTCAGGTAACGCAACCGAACGTGCCGTTATCGAGTAGAACTACTCGATCTAGATTGATACAAAATAGGTTGTTTTTTGGGTGGCGTTCTCCCTTAAACCCCACCTGAGTATTTTCAAGACTTCTGCTCAAATTATAATAATGTCCTTACTTAACGATTGGCTAATAAAAACCACATGATCTTATCTAATCATATCAGTGGCTGTTACGATTTGCTCTCAGAAATTTAATAAAATCTTTGACCCCAGAACCAAAGTGGTAAACATCATCTAAAATCGATATTGACGTCAAAATACATGTAAACAAGTTCGACCCCATGGTTTTAAAAGTACATATACACAAATTTTGGGCAACTTAAAAGGAACTATCTGTACTAATTACTTAATCAAAATTTACTGTGACACAACTCCA
>NMRA01000057.1:802033-815224 GCA_002633005.1 Phoronis australis
GTGAGCGCATGCTAATTCAGTGTTTGCTGACAGAAAGCTGTGGTAGTAAAACAATTACTCGATTTTATATGCTATGGTCACATGTTAGGGGAATCTTTATTTAGAAAAACAAATACATTATTCATATAATTGTTACTGTACAACCTTTGCCCTGACGGTCTGTGGAAGGGGAACCCGACTTCGCGACCCCGACAAGTAATTAGATTTTCAGTTTCGTGGCTAATTCACGTAAATAATTACGTGCACATTATTTTTTTGACTCACTATTGTAGTCTTTTCGTGACTGGAGGTTTAGTTTCCAATTCAGGCAGGTCGTGTTCATGCCAATCTCGGGCGTCCGCGACGGGCCTGAACGGGTTCGGAGCCACTGGACAGAATAAAGAGTCAGTCCGACCGCGCCGGGCCTGATCGGGTTCCGAGCCACTGGCCGGGAAAACAAGCGTTTTATGTGTTTAGAACTCAAATAATCACAAGTCTAAACAACACAGATCTAGGTTCTTTTGTCTGTATTTCACGGAAGAATACTTCGAATTTATCTCAGAACAGACCCCAAACTCCTGCGACGGACCTTGGTAAATTGTCCTACCGAACTTTGCAGGTTACGGTGTGTCCAAATACCAATGAATTCGTAACAGCGAAATGAAACAACGCGTTTTTTAAGAACTCAGTGTGTTTTTAAGGGTTTTACATCGAAGTTTGGTGATTTATTGGTGTTAAACGATGAATTCAAGCGATAAGCTGACACCAGTAACCCGTGTTGTGAACCGCTGACCAGACTGCGTGTGAAACCAATGACGTCATTTGATAATTTTAACACCTCCGTCTGCCGTCAGGTGTCAGGTAACGCAACCGAACGTGCCGTTATCGAATAGAACTACTCGTTCTAAATTGATACAAAATAGGTTGTTTTTTGGGTGGCATTCTCCTTTCATCCCATCTGAGTATTTTCAAGACTTCTGCTCAAATTATAATAATGTACTTACTTAACGATTGGCTAAGAAAAACCACATGATCGTATCTAATCATATCAGTGGCTGTTACGATTTGCTCTCAGAAATTTAATAAAATCTTTGACCCCAGAACCAAAGTGGTAAACATCATCTAAAATCGATATTGACGTCAAAATACATGTAAACAAGTTCGACCCCATGGTTTTAAAAGTACATATACACAAATTTTGGGCAACTTAAAAGGAACTATCTGTACTAATTACTTAATCAAAATTTACTGTGACACAACTCCAGTTTGAAGTTTACGGTTTTGGTTAAACGTAACGTTGTGCGGGAATCTAATGAACAATGATGTGACAATAATGCCAGAAAATACCAGAAAGATAATATTTGCCTCTGAAGAGCTCCAGTGTGGCCCTTTTTGTGCCAAGCGTACATGTATTCATTAACGCAGTATCTGGTCTGAGATGTCGGTAATTTGCAATCATGCCACGGTATACATGTACACCTTGTTTTGGCCGGAGGTTTTTCAATCTGTTATGGCGTTGATTTGTAAGGTTTGCCATTGTTATGTCTCACAGGTCAAAAGAGTTTTGAAAAAGACAAAAAATACATCGAGCATGTTACGTTTACAGTATAACACTAGTGTAAACTTAAGTGCACTATTTTGTGCCGGTATTTCTTTCTCTGAAACAGTTAACAATTCGTACGTAAATATTCCTGTGCATGGTAGACTCAATTTAGATGCTGGACGAATAGTAGCCAGTTTCCACACAATACCAAACCCTACTTATTGGAATTCTTCAAAAACATATTTTTGGATGTTAAATTCATGTTGCACTATTTTAAGAATAGAATTGAACTAATTTTGTTCTACAATAATAAATGCAAGTGTCAGTGTGTACGCCTTCATCCAGCGGATTTTTACCGTAAATATTGATGTATTGAACTGTCCAGGAGTAGGAATGCTTTGGCAACACAATAAAACAGGACTAAAACACGCAAAACATGCACCGTGGTTAGAATAACACGTGAAACACCCTGCTGTGCCATATTGCGTCAACGTGAGAAACATTAGTTTAAAACAAACAACGCTAGTTTTCATGTTGTTTAAACACGAGCCTGTACCTACGGTAAAAGTATAATCTGCCACGGGCACAGGAATATAATGAATGGAGTATGTGCGGGTGAAGTTCATTATGGGGATTCTCCGGCGCCGTGACATTGACAAGTCAGTTTATTACATTTGAAAATTTATGAATTTATTGTGGTCAGAGCGATGCTGTTAACATATTATACGCTTTAGCATACACAAGCAAAATTGCCACCTGTGAAATAAGGTCTGAGGCCACAGCAGATGCCTGGGTAGCCCACCCCAAAAATAAAGAAAATGGGGTGAGTGGGGTTTGACGACGGTTTGTGGACTGTCAGTTATGCTTTTTTACAGGTGTCAGCGACAGCTGTACAAGCAAGGGTTTTGATTAACCCAACCCAGTAATAATATCAAAATCAGGAACTGGTACTCAGTAGATGCTTGTGTAGCCCCCCAAAATAAAGAAACTGGGCTTGGTCGGGTTTGACGGCAGTTTTGTGGACTAAATGGATACGGAAGTGCCGCGATTTCGAAAGCACACTATGGTTGCTGAGTTTTGAATTCTTGGCGAGAATCCAGATACCCTTCAGACAAGTGGAAATACTAAAAAATCTGGTTGTTAATTACATATTTTAACCTAAATTTTTGGAATATTGTCTGGAAGGGCATTCGGATGACGATTTCCTTTCTTGCACCGGGGCAGTCGTGACTATACGATTTTAGGTAATGAAATGACCAAAATCGCACTTTTTGGTCATTTTTGTCTTATCAATTTTTTCCCGGTGGATGTAGCAAGGTAAAAAGACATGGCTTTGATGAATTTCTCCATTTTTTTAGGAGCCCCATAGAGTGTACTTTCTGTCAGGCATGCCTTTTTCAGGTGTTATCTACAGCTTTGCGAACAAGGGCTTTGATTAACCCAGATCAATGATAAGGTCAAAATCTGCCAAATGCTTCTAGCGCCGCGGCTATTTGCGTTTCAGAAGTCAAAATTTCTCACTGCGGGTGTCTTCCGAGTGCCTTGTGTGTACGGTAAGCACCAATATGTAGGTGTTTAGATCCAAAGATTTCGTTTCCATTTTGAACCTGTCGCAGCACACTTTTTGTCGTCAGAGTGCCGATCTCGAAACCACTCCAGCACCATGCAAGATTAGCTCTGGGCTCCGCTTCACGAAAAATGACTAAAATCCTAAGGCAAAAATTCGGTTTTATGCTCTGATAAAATGTGCAGCAGAGTAATTAGGAGCGTATCAGAATTTAGAAATATTTTATAGAAAAAATTTCCCGTAACTAGCAATTAGGTCTATATTCCAAGACGCTGCATCTTTGCTTACTGACAAATGATATTTAAATATAAATATTTTTCAGAAATATTGGTGATGAGCGTAAGATCTTAGTTCTTTTAAAAGTCACTTTTCATGATACGGAACCCTGTTTTATGCAACTGAACAGAACTCGCATTTATACTCTCGGTTATCTTTATTCCACACATGAATGAATGTGTGCAAATCTCATTTTACATAAATTGCCTGATTACTGGCTGATAAATCTGCTACCGCGAATATCATCAGAAATGAAGTGCATGTAGGTCTGTCCTACAAACTCGGGTTCATATCAAAAGTATAAATAAAGTACGCAGAACTACAAAATCATCTATTACTACCCGAACAAAACTTGTATACAGTTTACACTATCTCACAAAAATGCCACGTAGAACGATCAGATATACAGACCACTTATGGATAACGATTTTCGTTCAAAACTTTAGCTACCTCACATTGTGAAGTAATAGCGTTAGCACCTGTTCAAGAATGATGACAAGAAAAATATTTGGAAAGGAGAGCTACATTAATAGAAGAAAAATACTTCACACTCTTTCTATCTATGGTAAATGTCATTGTTTTATATTTTATTGGCGAATCAAGGCCCGTTCCACGAAAACTGACTAAGCTAAGACAATTGGAAAGTAAACTCAAAAAAGACATCTTAAGTTTGGAAGTTGAGACAAATCGTAGACTTAAGTCCGACAAAAATGAATTAAAGTCAGTTTCTTAGAACGGGTCCCAGAACTCTTTATAGGACATATATTTCTCACATGAGTTGTTGCTGAGTGAAAGACAGTAGATCTGCCGAGTATTTTCAACTGTTGTATTAGAAGGGGATACACTTATATTTCTGAAGTGACAGAACGAGTTGTAAGTCGGCAAAATAAGGTAACCACGAACGCTGTAGTTTGCACATCAACCCTTTGCCAATTTCAAGAAACTTGTCATGCTCTTCCATTACTAACAGTCGCTCCATCGATCACAGTTCCTGCGCGTGACGGAACTACAGAATACACAGACGGCGTAGGCCCGGGGACCATGTAGTACGACCTCTGACGGTGGATAGCCTCGGCGTATTTCTGGCGCCAGATGTCGCGCTTGCGGTCTTGCCTCTTTTTGATCAGCAGGAAGAGTAATAGAAGCAGCAGAACAAAGGTGAGTAGAATAACCCATATGAGTAAACCGACCACCATGTTTCTGTTGACCAGCTCCACACCAGTTTGCTTCCCTGCAAGAACACGCACATGGATGTACCACACGTTTCACACTCCACACAAGTTCACACCAAACACAATTCACTTTAGTTGACAAGTAACAAAATTGTCGTTCGTGCCGACAAATCGCTGACGTGTTCTCATGTTTCTTAGTCTCTGTTACATACAAGAAGTGCCTCACGGAAGTACTGTGAAACGGATCCCACTGAAGTAATACATGACACAAGGAAAACAGTCTCGTATTCTACCCAACTATAATACAACTGCGATTTCTCAAATAGTTCTTCTCTTAGGTTCACTTTAGCCATTTAGAACGCTTCGTAAATTACAGCCCAATATTTCCTAAAATGTGAAGTCCAAACGCCGTTAAACACAGCCTACCATAAAGTTGATCGACCACAAAGTTTTTTGTTAAAGTTCGTTTCATAAAAATCAACAACAGTGTAAAAACAAAGCGGACAAAGCGTACACTGGAGGCTAAAATTAGAAAAATACAAGTGCAATGATAAGTCACAAATTACACGATATTTTTACGGACCATGCATTCGTTCCTCAACTGACATCTGGAAGTTCAAAAATAGTCTTTACCTGTTGTCCCGCCTCCTGACGTGGGCGCATAGCAAAGATGACTACCCTCAGTATTGATGCACTGGGCGGATTTAGAGCATAGATTAGGGACATCCTTACATTCGTCAATATCTGCAAAATAAATAAGTAGTAAATTAAGGATGTGTGACGGAAGAGTGCTTAATATTATACAGTGCATGCTCATCCCGTTACGTTTGCGGATCTTTTTATTTTGTTCTAAGATAAAGTTGTCTAATCTTTCGTGAAACCAAAAAGCGGATACTTTCATATTTAGTCCAAAATATTATTATGGCATTCCCAAATGGAATCAGTTCACACAAGTTCAATGTTTTTTTTTCGATTTTTCTATTTTGTTTTAAGCCAGTTTCTTTCCATGTAGTGTTTGCAGTTGATTTGTGTTTTGTCAGTTGACTCAGTAGCGGATCTAGGATATCACAAGGGGGGGCCCAACATTTTGTCCGGCTGTAAACATTTGCGCAAACTGAACCACGATTGTAGATGCGCATAGCACCAAATGTGGGGAGGTCGGGAGGGGGGTTTGCCCCCCTGCCGCCCAGGAAATTTTTCTGTTTTGACCTCTAAAAATCAATTATTTTCCTTGATTTCTGAAGTATTAACCAAGAAAAAAGGCAAAAAAAAAAACACGGAGAACGCGTCAAACAGGAAAAACTGCAAATACCAAAGACTCGAACTCACGCCCTTGCGCATAGAGCGCGCGTGCGTTACCACTACACCACCACGATTTAGCTACTAATCACTTACTAAGAGACCTACTTGTTTAAGGTCCACAGCGTTTGCGCGCGAAACCTACTTCTTTTTGTAATGCTTATTACACGTTTTGTGCCATCGATTCTTAACAAATTTGTCGTATTCAAAATAGTCTTAAAATGCCCAAAAGACCAAATCCGTTATTCGTGTTGGCAATAATGACCGGGGATTGCTTTGGAAATCGTCTTAACATAAGGTTTGACAAAGAGAGTATTGCGAGTTTCTGAGTGATTCACTAAGGCTTCTATTAAAATTCCCATCTTACCAGCAGCTTCTGTTTTTTCATCGTCACTCAGGTTCCATTTTCTTTAAAAAATGAAGTAAATTTTCTTCATTGCACAGTGGAGCAGACGACGGAAAAGGAGTCGTAGTGCGCAGCGCCACTGCCGGTCGCCTGGGATATCGCGGGAGAGCCTATACTTAGCCATAGTTCCGTTACGAATGCGCCGTGTTCCGAATTTGACACTTGAAATTGGATTTGAGCCCCCCCCCCCCAACACTAAAACTGCACACATTTAAATCTTTTTTCATCCGTATACTTTTAATTACCGGGGTTAATTAATAAATTCAACATTTATTTCCCTACGCTCTTACTGTTTTATTTTTTTTTGCGGTAGCCAAGGGGGGGGGGGGGGCCGGGCCCCCTGGGCCCCCCCTAAATCCGCCTATGTGACTGGCTTTAGTTTTAAGATGGTCCTGAAAACTGAACTTTTCCGTGCAATATAACCGGCATCTTACCTTGACAAGTGTGGCTGTCAGCAGCCAAGCGGTACCCAGACGAGCACGAACAGTTGTAGCCTCCGTTGTAATTCGAACATTTGGTTTGACATCGACCGTTGTTGAGAACACACTCATTGTCGTCTACAAGGAACAAACGAAAGAGAAAGGTCACTTAAGCATCTCATTATTTGTTTCAAGCCCTTCAATATACCTAGGTACTACTTTCTGCGCGATAGGGGAATCAAAGCAATGTGCTAATCAAATCTTTCAAGCTGAATATACGCGTGCCATGATAACACCAGTTTCAGCTAGACGCAAAACCTGTCTGTAAATAAGTATTCAACATCTGGTCGGTCTTGAGAGATAGCATATGACTGAAACGAAACGGTCAAATTTGGAAGGGATGACAAGCTTTATGATAATGCGATGCGGTTTTTGGCTGAAAATATCCTGGCATCGTTCTTGGTTACTGGTATAACAGCCTGTAAAGGAACAGAATATTTCAAAACCATTTTTGGAGGGGTAAACGACCTAGCTTAGATATAGGATTATTGGAAAATTAAACTAGTGTAGACAACGTAGCTTTCAATGAATCGAGAATACATTATATGCGGAGCAAACGCTAGACTTCAAACATGTTCTAACGCAACTATACCTCCTGTTGATGGTTTGTTACAATCTCCAAGTCTTACCTATGCAGGTTCTGAGATCGCTATCAAGTTTATATCCAGCTTGGCATTCACAACGGAAGCTTCCAAATACGTTGGTGCATTTATTCGAGCAGCCGCCGTTGTTAACAAGACACTCGTCAACATCTGTAGAAAGTAATTTCCATAGAACATTTTTTGTTCGCTGAGATCTGTTGTGCAATTGTAAACAAAAACAGTAAAGGAAATAGAAAAAAGACCCAACAAGTCCTTCAGAGCCAGTCATTTTTAACATCCATGTAAGTCTCAACAGCTACGGTGTAGCTAAACAGTCATTGTCCCCAGTGCTTTGTTTGAAATTCAGTGAACCACGCAAACTGGCCATGTTTTTTTGCTCACCGTTCGGAAATGGAACACAGAAACAAGGCTGTTGCGAGAACCATGTTAGTTTAGTAATACTACTTAATTGCAACCAGGACTATGGTAACAGTAATGAACGTCAAATATGTCGGTGATTTCCATGCTCAGTACAACATCAATTACAAAAGTTAGTGTCCCATTTGGAGACTTGACAAATGTATCCCGCAGCGTACATTAAATTCCCACTACTTCTTGCATTTCTCACCTTCGGCTCCGGAGGGTCCTCGTGGACCCATGGCACCAGTCACTCCCGTAGCTCCACGGGCTCCCTTCTCCCCTTTATCGCCGGTGAATCCTTTGGGACCTGCAGATCCAGTCACACCTTTCACTCCAACACCGCCTTGGGGCCCTCGCGCACCGGGAGGACCCTGGTCCCCTGGCTGTCCCTTTACGCCTTGGATACCTGGCGGTCCTGCTTTCCCAGTAACTCCTTGAGGTCCACGAGGTCCTGGGGGACCGCGTGACCCTGCCACTTGCGACGGCGGACCGATCGGTCCCGTTTTTCCAGGAGAACCAGATTCACCTTGTGGTCCAGGATTGCCGCGAGACCCTGGATCGCCCTGCAACACGTACATCCACATGTAGTAACTCACAATGATACTAGCTTATGGGGCGCTTCAGTTCAACAAAGAGGACTTCATACTGTGAACATTTTACAAGAAAACGGATATTGGTCCAGTGTCTGTGATAAAAACTTTGCCGAGCATGTCTTTGCAATGGCAATCCACGAATCAACCAAGCATCTTTGTCGCTACTGGAAAGGGAGATTTATGATAAAATGAACGAAAGTCCATTTGCGTGGATGAGACAAGTACTGCAAATGTCACTTGAAATCCCAAGCTGTTATTTAAAGATGTATTTGCATGCTCCTAACTATGCTTAAGTATAGCAGAAACTAAACGACAATGCTACATGTATTTGAACATCATTGACACTAGACAAAGTGCAGTTGTATTCACTGACAACTTGTTAATGTTACAAAAAATCTGCAAATTAGTGACGTACATGTACCTTGGGAGTTCACATAGCCCGCACCATGCAGTGTTATTCCCCAACACCACATCACGATACTTATTGGACACGGTTGAGTGGTTTACGGTGTATCCTTTTTGACACAAAACTCGTTCTTAAAAATTTTGACAATTTTCAACATACTTCACATTCACATCGTTGCTATGTGTTGTTTTTCTAATTAATTTGACCGAGCAATGACAGAGAGAAGGACTTAACGTGCAAAGCACCACTTTCAATATTTTACGCGGCATGTGCTTGAAAATGTATTGTTGTCGCAGGAACAACCAATCTCACCTGGGAACCTTGACCACCTTTACTTCCCGTTGGGCCTTTGGGTCCCTGGGGTCCGCCAGTACCAGGGGGACCGGGAGGGCCAGGGGGGCCAGGGGGCCCTCGAGGTCCGACGTTAGGGGCTGCAAAAGGAATGCAAATCTGTGATTTTCAACGTCCAGCAAAGTGCCAGAGACTAAAAACACTTACTTGATTGAAAGGTAATTTAATTTTCTACTATACTGTTCATCGTGAATAAATGTAGTCATTGGAATCTTCACGAACTTTAAACAGAGGTGATTTGCAAGCTAACTTACATCTGCAGTCTTCGTCTGTTCGAGAATCGCCATCATTATCTGAAAACACACAATAAGGGGATCAATGAAGTTGCTAATTACCCTACCAGTGTGTTTCTGTAGAATTTCGCTGGTATTCAATAAAAAGTGGGCAATGGTTTTGGTTTCAATGGTTACATGTCATTTACTCCGCGAGTACCGCCGACGTAGTGCAAATATCAAGATGTATTTGCATGTTCCTAATAATGCCAATGCATAGCAGGAACAAAACTACAATGCTATTTGAAAGTCATCTATGCTAAACTAAGTGCAGTTGTATTCAGTGACAACTTGTAAAATGTGGAAACAAAAAATTCCGCAAATAGGTGACCTTTGCACTAATATCGTACCTTGCCCGTAACATGCACTGTTATTCCCCAACACCACGTCACGATATTTACTGGACACGATTGAGTGATTTACGGCGTATCATTTTCTACACATAACTCGTTCTTAAAAACATTTGGAAATTTTCAACGTGCTTCATATTCACGTCGTCGCTATATGCCGAGTTTCTCACTAATGTAACCAAGCAATCACAGAGATAAGGAATAAGCGTACAAGTTCCACCTTAAGGCATGGTGCCGTGCACGTGTACAATTCCAGCCATTGGGAATGTAGTAACTTCAGGTTCCTTACAAAAATAAATGAACAACTTTAGTAGAAATAACTTGCCTTTGCCATCGCAGTATTCTTCGTCTACTTTCCCGTCGCAGTCATTGTCAATGCCGTCGTCAGTTGTTTGGGCGGATATGGTGCACTGTAACAAAAAACACTGACGAAATGAAATTATCAATAACATAATGCCCTTTCCTTTATGTCATAGAGATTTAACTACATGTTGCGTTACCATGTGCGAATCCCATACTAGATCCACTTTTTATAATGTCTGCTTCATGATGTAAAGAAGTGCATTATACCACTGTAGATTTGACAGAATTTCAATTAAGGCCATTTCTGTTTAATAACGTACAACGAGAGCGACACAGACCGATGATATGCGCCCAAAATATGAATCGTAAATTGTAATGGAATATGGGACCAGTTTTTCAACTTATTCAGCAGTCGGATCCATCAGAGAGTCACCATTTGCTCTCTAAGCTCTCCTCATAAGGGGCACATTGGGAGAATTTTTGATGATCACCGAAGAATTTGGTAGCCAGTAAGGAAGACGGGAGAACCACAACAGCCAGGTACCTCAAAAAAAATCGACGCCAAGCGTGCTTTCTCCAATAGGATCACATGCGTCCAATTTGATTTAGACTCGCCAAATAGCTTTGAAAACCAAAATTGCCAGAAGAAAGTGCTACAGTAGAACAATACGAAAATGAAGGCAGGTCATGGGTCTCCTCAGTGGGAACACACACCTGTAACTACCATGGTGATTCTTCACGCGGCTTCTGGATATCTAGGCCACATTTTATCGCATGGGGAGGGGGGGAGGGAGGGAGGTTGGGGTCCATTGTTGTCTCAGCGAGAGTCAAAAGAACCAAGTTTGAACGAAATCACCAAATAACATTTATTGGTTTAACATCTTTTTGGAAATCAAAAATAGTTTACTACGAATGGCTCGATTTTTCGAATACCTGAGAAAGTTTTTACAGTAATAAGTTGTCTCTTTGGCGTTGCTGTCAATAACAAAACAATAGAAATGAGAATGCTTACCGATGGTTTGCGACAGTCTTCATCTGTTTGACCATCTCCGTCGTTGTCTGCAACAAAAAGTGATAGCACAGAGTCAAAGAACTTTCTAATATCTTCAACTATATACCAAGGAGTATCCAAGTACGAAACAGCTTTTTAGTTTCATTGACATGGGTGAGCTTCAAAAGTGGAGCCTTCACATGTATATTAGCATAGGCGACCCACTTCTGAGGTCAGAAATTGATTTTTGCTGGGGTCATTAAACAAGAATAAACCGTTGCAACTTTTCAACCTTTATATATTGACAGAAACTTTAATTCCGTCCTAGCATACGTTGTAACTACTTGGTGCATGCATTATCAAACCACAATAGTAGATATTCATATCCGAATGCTCAAACAAACAACCCGTAATAGGCTATATGAAATATCATGTAAATTTGAATGAAGATCAAATGATTTCTATGAAAGTACATGACGATAACAAAGGGTCTACAAGGGGACGACCTGAGAGGATCAGCTGAGAAACAAGCTGAGGCTCGTGCGGCAGAGGAACGGAGATAGGTCCCAGAGACTGAAGTGTGGGAGACATGACAACCCCGCGAGGCAACTCTGAAGTATCTTGAAACCCACGGAAATCGATGTAACGGGAAACTTACCCCTTCAAGAGCTAACAATACGTGCATACCCGTACAAAACCAACACCAAGAATTCTGAAAGCAAATAACGTGCTAACGTGTGACACGGTGAAGAAAGAAATGACACACATGAGGTCAAACACAGTCCGAAAGAAAGTTGCCATCTGTTGCCACGTTCACAGTAATGTACTATACAGATTTCGCAGTGTTGTTGATGCAAAAATGCCACCAGGGGGCGACACATCATTCGAAGTATGCCACTGAGTAACGCAGAACACGTCACATCTGTCCGAAAATAAAAAGGTGTTGTCTTTTTAAGAGAAACCTATCCACTAAATTTTATGAAATACCGTCAAGGAACTCCGAAGAAATATAGGTAAGCATAAAACAAATTGCCATTAAGGTACAGCACGGTGGTCGGATCTGCTCGAAAGAATCCACATCAGATGTGACATTCACACAAAAAACACAGCAACGACTCTACAACGGGTTGAGCGGAAACAGGCGCAAACGCAAACAACAGAATTGTAACCAGTGAGCACCACAATGATCAAACCCGTCCCTTCCCACACTTAACATCAGTTGTGGTATTGTCAGTAGGAACAAAATCTGACAATTTTCATAATAATCTTTGGAGCGGTTTGGCATAGACAGACAACAAAAAAAAAACAGGCGCAAAATACGCCAAATCCATCCAAACAAAGGAATACGTCGTTGTCTCCTAAATTGAAACATATTTGTTCATGAGAATCTGCCAAGGATCTCAGATACAGGGGTCAATGTAAAGAAGCAATAAAAATTGCCATTAGGTGACACAGTGGGAGTCAGTTCCTTCTAAAATTCACAGTCATCTGTTATCACATTTGAAAAATACAGCAGGTCGTTTCAAAGCCCGTAGCCATCTGTCACCAGTACCATAGACACCCAAGTGCCAAATCTAATTAAGATCGTGCAAGGAATATAGGAGAAGCAGCATCGAAAACCGGACAACGGACGTCTGGATGTGAGGGGCATAAAGCATGTTAATTGTGCCACAAACATATACTTTTAATACTATTTCATGAAATATGAATGCGGTTTACACAGTTTGTATATCACCTTCAACAAATAAGAGTACAACAAGGAATCATTAAGAGTACCTTTAGAGTCGCATTCTTCTTCGTCTATGCTACCATCACAGTCGTTGTCCACATTATCGCCCAAAGAAGAAGAGGACTTCACACACTGATTCACGGTTTGCAGTTGTAAACCTATTGGCATTCCGTAGCTTTCGCGATCGCCTGTTCCATACAACCAAGCAGCGAACGTAATTGACGGTGAGGTGTGGCGAAGGTTGTGACTAACTCCGCTGGAAACGTTGATATACCCCGCTGCAAAATTTGTTCCAGGCACTGGCTTCCAATTATCAATGAGTAATTGCTTGCCATCTATTGTCAGGCCATCTTTTTGAGAATCGTCTATAATAATCATAAGATAGTTAGCGTAGTCACCGCTTCCAGTTTCGCCACCTGAGTATGTTGGCGTTGCAAAGTTGTAATCCCGGCTGTATTGCCCTGTTGGAGGTAT
>NMRA01000057.1:815980-826322 GCA_002633005.1 Phoronis australis
GGACACGCTTAATCCGAATTGGTCGTCTACGCTAGTCGACCACTTAGCCGACCCAAGTGCCGACCACAGAGGCGACTCAGTAGACGGCTCCTAGCCGACCATTGTTGGTCGGCTGCTGGTCGGCTAGACGACCGGTCGACGGCCGGTCGTCGACCAATTTCCGACCGGTCGGCCAAAAATTCGTGATGTGTGCTGTATGTATTTTCTGAAAGGCGAAAGATCGAGGATTCTAAAAATATGCTTCTTACTTGTGTCCTTATTATTGTTGCCTGACTGCCTTAAGTCAGATGTTCATGTGCAAGAAAGGTACATTCTTAGCAAAATAATGCACTAGCCAATTTTACAAAAACTTTATTTTTAAATGAAAACTTTAAGTTATGTCTCTAATAAGTTGTTAGGATTTTGCTTTACGTAAATGGTGTACTTTTCATGTACGGAGCGATATGCGAATAAGAGTGCTGTTTTTTATTACAAAAAGTCTTGTATTTTGGACTTTTAAAAGTATCAGTCTACTGGTATACTGAGCATAGTACAGCCAACAAGCGACATGGTGGGGGTGTCAATCATTCAGAGCCCTGTTTAGTCTAATAACACATTAGGGGTGTGAGGAATTGGGTGAAGTATGACACCACAGAGTGTGGTGGTTTTGGAGATACCAGGGTAGTCTTCTGGAAGGCAAAATGAGGAGGTAATTTCTTGATGCAAAATGAGTAATTTTTGACTACATTTTCTAGTTGCAGTTTCTGCTTCAAACTAAATTTTTTCTGAATAATTTTGATATTATGTTATGGGCTCATGACCTATGTAAGCAAAAAAGGAACTGACACAAAAATGCCGGTTACAATGGTTACACCGAAACTGTTTCAGTGGAGGCACATTTCATGCGTGTGAAAAACCAGTAGTATATTGTACCCTTATATCTAAAGCTGCCGGCATAAGAAAACTGAAAATAATAAATGTACCCTTATATCTAAAGCTGTCCTCCTGAGAAAACTGAAAATAATAAGATGGGCATGTAGAAGATACCGTGCCCTTGAAAGAAATAAATTATAACACATTGCCAGCCCTTCATGTAGTCTTTGGAAAAGGTCTCTGAATTTCACTGTTTTCAAACCCCACATTTGTGTATTGGTCATGTTAAACCACTCACTATTTGTGCACCATTTGTACGCATTAAAATGTCCTAAACATAATACAACAATTAAAAGAATTGGTTTACTGAAATGTTTTCAATTGATTTTACGGACATAAAAAGTTCCAACTAAAATAATGAGATTATACTACCTTAATTTTGTTCATCCAACTCATTGAATACCAAACATAAGCAACAATGCGTTAGTTGAATGATGGCTGGTCTAGAGTGCGGATTTGCGAATTTATCCGGCCCTGCTATCTCGTTTTGTAGGCAGCAGTTGCTCTGAATGCCATCGAGTGGCAAGATCAGTATCCGATGGACTTTTATGCCAATGACAGTATGGGCTCTTGGACAGTCAATCACCATGACAACCGACCGGTACGTGTGCGTAAGAATCGGCAACAAAAACATGGAACAGGAGATGGTAATAGCGTGAAAAATGTTGGTGAGAAGATGCTGTCAGAGAGAAACACTGTTGATAATGCCGTTGTAAATGTGGTGGAAAGACTTGGAACCAATAAACTGGCAAATGATGCAGAGGAATCTGACTGTGTTTCAAAACCTATCGAGAGCCTCGGTGAGGAATGCAACTGTGGGAAACCTGGTGGTTGTGACAAAGATAAAGACAAGGGGCTCCACCAAGGCGATGAGGCAAAAACTTACTGAAGAGAAAGGAAGTGTGCATTTTGAGGAGATGGCTGCAGGAGTGTAACTGATCAATGTTTAGTGGTTTGTACACCTGCTGACAGTATACATCATAAATTGTTTTTTTTGGTGTCCATGAAAAATCAGTGTTATTACTGAAACAATACTATGTCTTAACTGATGATGTGCAGTCGTTAAAGTGCATGAAATGACCCCAGTGTCAGTTGTTAAAAGTGCATGCGATGACCACAGTGTCAGTTGTTAAAAGTGCAATATTGATTGGAGCACTTCACTATTTACCTGATGGTGTACAGTCGGTATTTAAAAGTGCATGAAGTGACCACTGTGTCTGTTGTTAAAGTGCATGAGATGACCACAGTGTCAGTTGTTAAATGTGCAGTATTGATTGGAGCACTTCACTATTTACAACCTGATTTGATCAATCACCATTTGATTACAATTTCACTGATGTTACATGTATGTTTGAGCATACTTCCTGTCAGTCCTGCAATTCATTTGTAGCACACAATTGTTGTCTTACATGTACCAGATACAGACTTATAATACATGCTGTCTATTGGCTGATTACTAGTCCGTACCTATCTACTGGCCGGGTTGATGGCGTTCACTGGCTGGTCTTATCTATCTACTGGCTGGGTTGTTGCTTGTGGGCATATCTCTGTACATGTTGATTGCTTGTGGGTGAATCACTAACTCTTTTTGTCTATTGTGTGGCCACTAATTCAATCATATTTACAACACAAATCGTATTTATGGTAGACAGTCATAGTATTGATGCGTGGGACTTCAATAAAATAAAATGCAATTGTCTTAAAGTAGTTCTAAAACCAATTCTGTCGCTCTTACCCGCCTTCCATTACTAAAAAAAAATATGTTTGTCACTGGCTTAAAGTGATGAATTTTGTCTCAAATTGTTTCTTTGTCAACTGAATTGAAGGTAATTTCAGGACTTCAAACCAACTGACTGTTCTGTGCTTGTGACCCGACTTGTCACGGCTCGTCATGTTAAGCCGGCCTGGCGCATGGTCGAAAGGAATAACGAATTGTCCTGCTTTTTGCAAACCCAGAAAACCCCGTTCATCCGACAGAGTAAGTAACAAGTTCAGAACAATTATATATCAGTATGTGATCAAAATCAAAAGTCCCCTTCTTGTACGCATGCGGGTTGATTGTCATTTTAACAATATTCTTTCAGTAGCCAAACTATCTGCAAGACGATGCACATGTGTTTTGTTAAATCAACGCCTTTTTGTTTCTCCACACATTAAAGGGACAGTATCATTTTTATTTTTGGGACGCGCATTTCGGCGGGTTAATTATTGCATGTTGAAATGATTAGCTTTTACCAGTCATAAAACAATAAAACCCTTTGTTTTACGGATTTTATTTCACACTCTGTCAGGCATTCGCTGAAATGAAAGCCCATAACTTTACCAGTCCAATGCGCTTAAAGTACTCTGCGATGTACTGAGCCGGCTCGTAAACTAAAATTTAGTCCCGGTTTTAATTTGTGTTTTCACTAACATCGTCGAGGATCTTGTCTCCACTGACGTAACCGTCATCCCTAACGACGTATATGAAAATAATCCAGGTTGTATTAAAACCAGAGAAGCCTACCGTGCAATTGGTAACTCGTAATCATATCAACCCTAATAAAGCCATTGGACCAGATAACACCCTAGGAGGATCCTTCAAGGAAGTCCGCTACTCACCACCCTTATTAGAGCCCTGTCATCATGCAACTCGTGATCGCTTTTATTCAGAAAAAAATCACACTTCGTGTTGCTTTAAGGCTGGAGGTCCGCTACCGTATCACTCACTTGTTAAAAAAGAAACTGAAACGGACAAAACCTAATACAGGCCAAGAGTGGCCATGATACAGCCGTGAGTATCAAACATTATGGAAACTGAAGATTCTTATCTACCAGTTTGCGACTCGCACAAGCCAACATTTATCGCCTACCCGCCTACCGTAAACAACATGGATTGAGCACTGCCTCATTCAAACCAGTCACGGGAAGATTGAAAAATAAGCTTAGACTCTTACAATCATATCGTATTAGTAAGTCTCTGCCTCAGTTGGGCTTTCGCCTGCCTCTGTTTTCCTCGCAATCTCGTTCCGCCATCACGTAGCACTATGCCTTTCTAGTCGGACACGGGGTGTTAGAATTCAATAGCTCTGACAAAAACATTACTATTTGGAACAACAGTTATGGGACCACTTCTGTTTATTCATATTTTTCCAAGTAACCTCATGCTTTCTCAGCGGGAACATTGAACAATTCACTAATATGCTGATGGTTTCAGACTATTTAGACCGGCAGCCCAGAGCACTTAGCATAGATGAACGAGGTGCCAACATCTGACCACGGGAGCATTTAAAGTCCACCTCAGTATGTACAGAAATGGACGTCTGCCGTTGTCTGCACTCTGGGTGTGACCCCTGGGGTCCTTACTAAGAGCCCAAAAAATGAGCTAGACTAGATATTCGAGGTACCAACCAAAATTGATTTAAAACGAACAATAGTACCGCACTGAACACCGAATGACCATGACAGACAAATCACACTCTGGAATAGGTCCGGCAGAAACCCGAAAAGGACCCTCCAAAAATGAGCTAGCACATACATTCGAGGTACCACTCAAAACCAATTCCATGTGTTTCAATACATGTCACAGATCACTAAAACCCCTATGACAGACAAAATACGCTCTGGGTTGTGCTCGGCAGAAACCCCCCAAATCTCAACCATGGTATGCCATCAAAAAATTGAGCTAGACTAGATTTTCGAGGTACCGGCCAAAACTGATTTTAAACGAACAATAGTACCGCACTGAACACCAAATGACCCATGACAGACAAATTGCTCTCTGGAATGGGTCCGGCAGAAACCAAAAAGGATCCCCCCCCCACACATACATTTGAGGTACCACACAAAACCAATTCCATGAGGTTCAATACATGTCACAGCTCAATAAATAATATACTCTGGATTGTGCCTGGAAGAAACCCTCAAAAATCTCAACCACAATATATGCTATCAAAACTTTGAGGTACATTAGATACCCGAGGTACCGGCTAAAACTGACTTAAAACCAATAATCCACCAGATGACCATGACAGACAATAAATTGTGCTCTGAAAGGCGCTCGCCAGAAACTCAATTACACCGTAAAAGAAGCTAGGTCATCATTCAGGGTACCACAATAAACAATTCCATGTGATTCAAATAGATGTTACTGGTTACCAAATACGCTATGACACTTAAAATCCTGTGTGGGTTGTGCTCGCCAGCCCCAGAAATCTCAACTACCGGTCAGTAATTTTGAATATATACATATTAGATAATGAGCTTATACTTTTGCGTCTACTGAGCTCTCACATTCGATGTCAAATGGATGATGGCGGAGAGTAAGCATTTTGGAAAGTACCTGATAACAGCAAAACTTTGGGATACCAGGAACTGTCCAAAACCAACCCACTTAGTGAAGTTTAAGAACGCAGATTGTGTAAAATATAAAACGCTATCAAAACTGCCAGCAGAAAGGATACGTCAGCGACAACACATGGCCCCTAAATTTGCGTTAGATCGAGGAACCACGAAAAGAATTTCCAAGGAGCTCTTTCATCTCATTGACTACTAAACAATACGTTGAAAGAAAAGTAACAGACGTGTTTTTAAAAACCTTCTTTAATCAAAATAAACTACATGAAATAGAGCAACACTTTCAAACAGCATAGTAACATAGTCAAAATCACTGTATCAAGCTACATACTATATGTTTAATGTCAACAGTAGTTTCCTGTTAGTTTTTAATACGTTTCAATATCAGATTCGTCACTGCTACTCCAGCTTCATTCGGGCTCCCTCGTTTCGTCATAGCCCATTTCCTTGTACCTTCCAACCGTAGGTAAGAGGATCCAAACCGTTTCCCGGATCGGCCGAATCCACTTGGTCTCAGAGCAAGGCCAACATAATGGGCTCGTTTGAGCTTGTTCAATAGTGTCTATCGGCAAGGAGGAAGCAAAGCGCAGTCAATCTTCTTGATGTTGGACATCAGAGAAAATTTTATTGACAAGGCACCAATTGCCTAAACGCTGACGAACAAAAATATAAAACCCATGCGCGCACCCAGCCCGGCTCTAGTTTTGGGGGTCTCGAATTTCTGACCAAGTGGACCTTTTGCTAGCAGAAAAGCTGGAGGACTAAAAAAAACGGGGTACCACCTTCAGTACTGTGAACTGTGCGTATGCGCCTTTTTAATGGACTTTTGTCTCGTTTCCACGGACTGTTTGTTTCTCTGAGGCGGACCTTTTTGCCCACTTCTCCAAATGGAGGGGCTCGTTCGAGCTCCCCGAGCCCCCCTGGGTGCGCCCATGAAATCTCACCACCATTTACTGATTTTTGACGTGAAACTGGACATTTTGGTTCAACACTATGAAAACATTTGAAATTATTTCCGTTGCTTTTATGAACTATATTTTATCAATTACAGTTATTACCTTGTTCATTTTTCCGGTCATGTCTATTAATTTCAGATGTCGGCGCTTCTTTGACTCCTCCCTTCATTAAATATGAGGCATATGTCTTCTAACTTTCTTCCGTCTGGGACATCTACGCTTATTAACTCTGAGAAGAAGCTGATAAGTGTCCCAGATGAGTCTTTCATCAGGATTTCCAGAGGCCTCACTTTCCCTTTCCTAAACAGTGCTGCTGTGACGTCACACCCTGTCATTGTATGCGATTTTCAGGCAATGCTGCAGCGAGACCCCTTGTTACCGAAACGCATCGTTGTTTATATATTTATTTAAATAGCATTGGGACTCCATCGCGTGGCTGCGCACCAAATTAGGGGTGATTTGTATTTTATCACGGAAGACATTATGTCGGCCATCGACAAATGACTCCGCGAAACTAAAACATTGCAAACACTATACACTACACTGAATTTCGACATCATGTAAAAATTTCTTCAAAAAGTTACCACTAGGCGAGTAAACTGTCTTACATCTTGACACCCGTCTGCTTTTCGCTTGTAGTGATCATGAGAGTAAACACAGGCTTTAGTGAACGAAAGTTTTTTATAATTAGTTTTTGTTTCCTGCGGTCCCGCTTTTTGCAGTTAACTTATTAAATACACAACTTTTGTCACCAATTGTGTACTTCGATTTTCGTGGTGCAATTTTTAATATCTTGTTGTCCAGTTGTTTGGATTTCCCACCCGAGTACTTGAACTAGCAGGGGAAAGCTGCATGAACGATTGTACCTCCAATTTTTAAGGTCCTTTCTGGGTTTTTGGCAGACCATTTCCGAGTAAAATTTGTCTTTCACGGGTCATTGGGTTTTCAGTGCAGCACGATTGTTGGTTTTAAATCAGTTTAAGCAGATACCTTGAAAATCTAACTGTCTCAAAAATGGCAAACCGTGGTTGAGATTTTTGAGGGTTTCTGCCAGGGACAATCCAGAGTGTATTTTGTCTGCCGGTCATAGGGCATTTAGTGACCTGTGACATGTATTGAATCTCATGTAATTGTTTTTGTGGTATCTCGAATGTATGTGCTAGCTCATTTTTGGGGGGTCCTTTTTTGGTTTCTGCCGGACCTATTCCAGAGTGCAATTTGTCTGTCATGGGTCATTCGGTGTTCAGTGCCGTACTATTGTTCGTTTTAAATCAGTTTTGGTTGGTACCTCGATCGAAGTAGTCTAGCTCATTTTTGGGCTCTTAGTAAGGCCCCCAGGGGTCACACCCAGAGTGCAGACAACGGCAGACGTCCATTTTTGTACATACTGAGGTGGACTTTAAATGCTCCCGTGGTCAGATGTTGGTACCTCGTTCATCTACGCTAAGTGCTCTGGGCTGCCGGTCTAATTCACAACTGGTCCACATCCAACTTCACTGTTAACGGATAAATGTCATGCTTCTTTTAGACCGACACTGAGCCCGCCTGGAGCACTTAGCAAAGATGAACGCGGTACCCATGACTTTAACATCCCGTTGCTCCCAACTTGTTCGATTCTATAGCCCAACAACAAGTTGGGAAGTTTACCCCCGTAGCCATCTTACGCGGCATGGTTGGAGGGCCTGCCCTCTTTGTTCGATACTGCTCTAATCTCCGATCAGATCGTATCTAGACTGACTGGGCTGGGCTGATAAAAGTGAAAGTTAAGTTATAACATATTTGAGCTTAAACCAATAGCATTTCTGAATTCCTCGTCAAATGCTGATCATGTTCCGTTTTTGAATCACCAAAATTGCCCAACTACAACAGAAGTTAAGCCAATTTATTCTGTCCAAATGGACGGCGCACTGGGCTTGACTGTGTTCATACGCGTTCGGTAATAGCGTGCAACCTCTTAGAAGATAATTGGCCTGCTTGTTATCATATTTGACAAAAGACTGAGCTGGGCAGTTTACAAAAGAGCCAGATGTTATCGCACGTTCAGCACTCCTCACGTCTGGAAAAGTTACTGAACGACAGAACGCTGTAACGCAACATCTGACCACCGGAGCACTTAGAGTGCACCCCAAGTATGTAAAGAAATGGATGTCTACCGGTGTCTGCACTGGGTGTGTGGCCCTTGGACCATAAAATAAGCTAGAATATATATTTGAGGTACCGGGCCAAAACTGCTTTGAAGCAAACAGGAGTGCCGCCGAACACCGAATGCCCCGTGACAGACAAATTACTTTCTGGAAAGGCTGTGTCATAAGCCTATCGGGCTTTCAAAAATGAGCTAACTCATACATTCGAGGTACCGCTGACGTAAACTAATTCCATATGATTCAA
Source organism: Phoronis australis (assembly GCA_002633005.1). NCBI lineage: Eukaryota > Metazoa > Phoronida > Phoronidae > Phoronis > Phoronis australis. Next base: position 824,572 of record NMRA01000057.1, read on the forward strand.
TACATGCCAACACCTAGACCTTGACAGGCAAATTGCAATCTGGTATGATTCCGCCAGAAACACAAAAAGGACACTTCCAAAATTAGCTAGCTCATACATTCGAGGTACCACAAAAACCATTTCCATGTGATTTGATACATGCCACTGATCACTAAATTCCCTATGACAGACAAAATACACCCTGGGCTCTGCCCGCCAGAAACCCACAAAAATCTCAACCACCGTATGTTCCTGAAATTTTGAGTGTTTGCTGTACCGGTCAACACTAATTGAAAACGAACAGTTGTTCCACACTGAACACCAATGACCCGACAGCCGGACTAATTGCACTCTGGAAAGTATCGGCCAGAAACCCCAAAACGACCCCCCCCACCCAATGAGCTATTTCAAGCATTCGAGGAACCACAAAAATAGCACTTCCATATAGTTTATTACATGCCACTGTCCTCGGTGGCCTATGACAGACAAAATACTCCGAGATCCCTGTTAAAATTAAATGGAGTTTCATAAAAGCAAAAATCTCGGTAAGAAAGCTTTTTGTTTCAACGTGCTTCGCTTACAGTATATGAATGTCGGTATCTCGCAGTCTTACGTTTCCTTGCATTTCCGTAATATTTTCGCCTATATCACAGACCATATTGTTTTTTGTCTATTTTGAACATAAAGCAAACATTTTTGAAAAACGCCTGATAAAACTATAACTTTCGTATATCCCAGTTTGACGAGCCATCGGCCCATAGCATAATGGGCTCTAAAACTGTTAGCTGGAGATACTTCAGCGACAAAACATGGCCCCTAAATTTACGCTAGACTGGGGAATCATAAATGTAATTTCCAATGATTCCTTTCATTCCACTTGCTACTAATCAAAATTTTAAAGAAAAACGTACAGCGTGTTTCTTTTAATATTTTTATTCAAAATAAATTAGAACTAGCCAGCACAGAAATAAATCAAAACAATCTAGAAGTAGCCAGCACAACGCCTTCACACAAAAGCTATGAATACATAACCATGTAATGACAGAGACGTTTAATTGATCAGTGGCGGATCTAGGATATCACAAGGGGGGCAACATTTTGTCCGGCTGTAAGCATTTGCGCAAACTGAACCACGATTGTAGATGCGCATAGCACCGCATGGGGGTAGTCTCCTCCACAGACCCACGAGACGTCATCTTGTGAGGCCCGGGAACCAGGTTACGCATGGGGGAGGTCAAGCATTTTCCTTGATTCCTGAAGTATTATCCAAGAAAAAAGGAAAACAAAAAAAACACGGAGAACGTGTCAAACAGGAAAAACTGAACGTACCAAAGACTCGAATTCACGATCTGGCGCATAGAGAGCGCGTGCGTTACCACTACACCACCACGATTTAACTACTAATCTCATACTAAAAGACCTACTTGTTTATGGTCCACAGCGTTTGCGCGCGAAACCTACTTTTCGTAATGCTATACGTTTTATATTTTGTGCCATCAATTCTTAACAAATTTGTCGTATTTAAAATAGTCTTCAAATGCCCAAAAGACCAAATCCGTTTTTCGTGTTGGCAATTATGACGGGATTGCTTTGGAAATCGTCTTAAGATAAGGTTTGACAAAGAGAGTATTGCGAGTTTCTGAGTGATTCACTAAGGCTTCGATTAAAATTCACATCTTACCAGCAGCTTCTGTTTTTTCATCGTCACTCAGGTTCCATTCTCTTTAAAAAATGAAGTAAATTTTCTTCATTGCACAGTGGAGCAGACGACG
>NMRA01000057.1:826941-892396 GCA_002633005.1 Phoronis australis
CCCCCACTTTTTTCAGTGCTGCGCCGCCCATCATACCTGTGGATTATAGTGCAGTGGGCCTTGTATTGAATCGTATGGAATTGTTTTTGTGGTACATCGAATGTATGTCTTGAGCTAGCTAATTTTGGGGGGCCTTTTTAACTTTGTTAGTGGTGAAATTGAACTGTGCATACCTGTAAAAATAACAACAAATCAAAGTGCAGTACCAGGATAAAAACAAGTTTTATTATTTGCTGAGTAGGTTGATGTTCGAGATATGTTGTTTCTGACGAGGTGGCATATCATATGCCACAGTGTTGTGGGAGTCTATTCCAGAGAATATGGAAAGAAAGATTTTGCGTCTCTCAAAAGTATGAGCGGGAGTTACCAGGGTGATCTAGAAATAGGGGTCCCAGTTAGGTATTTGTGCGGTATGGTACCGGTAAAAAGGTTGTGCACTGTCGTGTACATGAAAGGCAGTTTGTTTTGAGCACATCTTTCTTGAATGAGAGTGATAAGCATATAGTTTTAATGATGTAAAGGCAGCGGCCAATCATTGCGTAGAGGGTAATAACCAAATCCCAAATGGCGCCATCTTGAGGCCGGGGGACGAGACTGTGAGTTGACACAGCACACCGGTAGATGTCAGCACACTACGAGCACTTGCGTTATATCGTGGTGTAAATTTGTAACAGTTATTGTCATTTTTATGATTTCCGACAGCTGACGAAATGCAAGATGTTTGGAAAACTAGTACGTATATTTAGAGTCACATATTTCGTATAGGCCTATTGCGATTTGTCTTTGACTTCAGAGATCCTTATTGTTTTCGTTATTGACTGCTTAATTAACCTGTTTTAACGGCAACACCACAGCTAGGCTCAGTCAAATATCAGTCGATCGTCATGACCACAGCACAGGCACCTAGTTTAATCAGTCCTCAACTATACACTAAATAGTAAATAAAGAGAAAGGTAGAGGCATTGAACAGTTCTCACAGGGATTTGCCTATCAGAACACACGTCAATGGACTCTTCACCCTTTCTTCACTGAGTCAAAAACTGCATGCAAATAAAGAAAAGTTTTGAGACATTTCACATCACAAGCCCTACGGCTACACTACAGATGAGCACATAAACTTTGTTCTCTCTTTTATTTTTGACCCTTTCACTCCCAGTGGAAACCAAGCTAGACTAAGAAAAAACGACAAAAAATGCAAAATCGGCACGTTTCACCCCAAAACCACCACTTCCCTGCCGATGCTCGACTAAAGCCAACATTAGATTCCGAAAGCAAGTTTCTTACCAATTCCAAAAATGTGGTCCAAAAGTACTATCAACCACTAGTTTTTTTTGCATATCTGGCTTGTTTGAGGGCTACCTGAAATTGCGGCCAACTTCTCAGTTGCTACACAGCAATGCACAATTGCAAAAGGGGTCCACCATCTTGAAGAACAGTGCAGCTACAGCTGAGAAAGTGGCCTTTTTTCATTCTCAGCATGTTCACAAATACAAACAAACCACATTCACTTGGCCTACATACAATACCTAACTCAAATATGCCCCCAGGCGTAGCCTACCCCTAGATTTTAATATTTTGGGAGTGCCGCGGCCGCAGTCTATCTGTTCAGTGCCACCATACAACTGCTATCCAATATGGCCGCCTGTCGGGCACTTCCGTAATAACTCCAAGCATGTCAAATCTGAGAGTAATTTAACTCGAACATTTTATCTTTGACAGCAACATGTTCACTAGTTACATTGTACATTTGTTGACATCGAAACCAAGGCAATAAATACAATCAATACCTCAAGATTTTCCTAGTTCAATCGGCAACACTCACAGTAAAGCATAGACAAGAAATGTGCCATTTGGCATCAACTAACGAGCATGCTCGCAACATCAACTAAAAACATCAATACTACAAACAGAGTAAACGAAGAGGCTTCTGATGGTAATTTATTTACAATTGAATCCAAAGCAATAACCGACTACACTAATTACTCTACAAGCATAATGATTTGGACGAACGGAAAATGATTGGAAGGCCTCTTGAAATGTTGACCTATTTTTCTTGTACCCAATCAGCGTGCTCATTGAAAAGTATAAAAGTAATGTTGCTGTTTTTAGTTGATGTAAGCGTTCTGAAGATGTTGCGAGCATGCGCGTTAGTTGATGCCAAATGGTACATTTCTCGCTCTACACTTTGTCGTGAATGTTGCCGATTGAACTAGGAAAATCTGGAAGTATTGATGGTATTTATTGGTTTAGATGTCAACAAATGAATGAACGTGTTGCTGTTGCAGATAAAATGTTTGAGTTAAATTACTCTCAGATATGACATGCTTGGAGTTATTCCGGAAGTGTCTGACAGACAGCTACATTGGATAGCAATTGTATACCTTTCTCTTCATTGAGTGTATAGTTGAGGGATGATTAAAGGTGCCTGTGGTTATGACACCATAAATAGTGTAACATCAAGCGGCTGATGAGAGTGCTTGTGGATTAAGCACAAGATAGTGTAACACGTAATGTGAGTATATTATTGTCAAATACAATATTGATGAGACCTAATTACTTGTTTTACAAAAAAGGTAGGAAGAGTGTTGTTTTTACAAATATGAATTCACTAAGGTCCTTGGTGACTATTATGTTTTTACAAATATGAATTCACTAAGGTCCTTGGTGACTATTGTGTAACTTCAAACCCAAATTTCTCAAAAATGCACAACTTTATATGTGGAAACTTTTTAGATTTTGAGAACACACTAGCAAATGAATTAAAAACACCACAATAAATTGCCCCCCTAAACTACTCACAAAAAGTGTTTTCCAGAAGCCCTATAAAACTTTGCCCACTACCTAATCTGTTTGGTGTCCAGCTTTAGACAGTGTAGTGTGGAATTAGAAATATGTACTTACTGGTTAATATATCTGTTTGGTAGCCGGCGATAGACAGTGTAGTGTAGAATTGGAAGGGGACAATGTTGTTTTGATGTTTTGGCTGGTTTGATATTGTTATATCCTTTGAAACCATGCTGAGAAAAAAATTGTTAAACCTGAAGTGGCAAGTCTTGTTAAATTTTAGCACCAATTTAAGTTGGTGAAAGTAAGAGCATATTTTCAAATTCATTGAACAAATGTTTTCTGTTTTCAGTTAAGTTTCCTGGTTGGTGTGTATGCGGGAATTTACATTGATCAACACTATCAGGTACTGTGTGTCTGTATCTTGTACATGTAAACACTAATATCTGAACAGGATTGGCTAGCAATCAGCGAATCACAACTGAGTGTAACAGTGTCACCGACTCGTGGGAAACCTATGCATTGAGTGAGACGTTTTTGAAGACCAAATGTGTATGGCTTCATTCAGTTTCAAGCGATAGCGATTAGTATCGTTGCCTATAATCCTAAAGCTGTCTTCCCCACCGGCCTCTCTACAGGCATCATTGTTTCCTAAGTGTCTAAAGATATGCGTTCCTTCTTCGTTGTAGTCAAGTTGCGAGTTGTCTCACCAATTTAAGTTGCAACAATTACAATTTTAATGTCTTCGTGATTCAAGGGACATCACGCATTCTATTGAAGCATTTGAATCCAGTTTGTCGCAAAAGAAAAGAGTTGAGCAAAGAATGCTCGTTATAAAATGGAGGTTTTCTTTCCTCCATATGTAGGGTAGTATGCATATTTTGTCTTGTCACAGTCGCCATGCAATACTGAAATCTCTTGGTGTCACTCCATAATTGATTTTTTTTTCTTAACCTTGTTTGGCATTTGTGTGAACTGACTGTTTATTAACCAAGATGTCCACATTGCAGGTGCCCAGTATAGAGAACCCTCAAGAACTATGGGCTAAGGTGAAGGAGTATGCATCGCAGTTTGAGAAGAAAACACCAGGTGGCTCGGGTCCAAGTCAAGACTCATAGACAAGAGTTACAGTGGCTCAGCCATGTACATTTTGTCAAAATTAAAAAATGAGGGGGAGGAAGAGTTTTAATTGCTGTAAATAATGGAGTAGGTCTGTCCATAATGTGAATTGGACATATCATGATGGAGACATGTCGTATTGTTAAGCAGAACTCCTTATGAGCCCTTAAATGATGATATGTGAATATTTGAGACAATCGTGACATTACAGATTATTGATTGCAAGCTCAAACTAGGAGTGTTCTTGTAGAAGTAACCTTAAAGTTTATACACTTTTTAACTCGTGATTTATGTCGCATAAATATGACAAACTATCGTGACTATGTGTAAATAATTGTTACGCAATAAACTTAGTTAAATTTAATTCTGTTACTAATGTTTAACTAAACCATGTTTTTAATGAAATTTTCCTGGACTGTGCCATTAGCAGATAAAAAATAACAAGGTGCAAGTACATTGCAGCAGTGCGCCCCCTGGGCGCATCTTTTAAAACGCATCATGTACTCTTCCAAAAATGCAAGATTCTAGTCAACTAACAGCCAGTGGGGCAACAGATGACTCTGTTCTTATTTCGATTGCCCTAAGAGTTTCTGTTTCACTTGTTACCACTTTAATTACACCAAGTCTTCTGGGGACAACTTTTTGAAAAAAGGCACACTTTTTATCATCAGGTGCGTCCAATGCCAATTTCAGTCAAACTCTTAAAATGAGCTTCAGTCCAGTTGACTGTGTGTGTGTGTGTGTGTGTGTGTATGTCATGTTATTCGTTATTCATGTTATTTCGTTAGTCGTTTTTGAAAAGACTAGGCGTCAGTCTGTGGGCTTTCGTGAACCGCGTGGTGTTGCGCTGGCTGTGATGGCGGTCGGGTGAACGAATTTGACAATTTCAAATTTGTCTGTTCACCCCAATAGTATATCACCATAATTATCACATCGTTATTAACTATGGAATGACAGCCACATGAACCAGACGGAGTTCGGCTTTATGCGCACGCACGCGCACCCACATACGCCTGTGTAATATGTATTACGCCGTCACCCAGGTCATGCGCCAGTCTTCGCTGCTGTATCTCCGCAACTTGACCCTTGATGAGTGTTTGTAAAGTTTTGCACACATGTTCTGATCACGCGGACATGGGACGCCACAATATTCGGACCTATCCCTGACCTCCCCTAGTGTCAATTTTACTTTTTTTAGGTTTGCCTTTGCGTCGTCGGAGTATGTTGATGAATTTTCATGAATTTTGACGCTTTGTACTCTTTTCGGATGGATTCGATTATATTCAGTGCCACCAAGAGACCATACCGTTTTGTTGGCGCCCGCCTCTCTATCAGCCAAACGGCTCTAAAGCTCAGTGGTGAAAATTGGGTGTTCTAACGGGAAAGAACACGGCTGACTATGGGTTTTTGGACGGCTCCTACTACGTCGGCGTCCCTGTTGGCAGTTTTTGGTTAATTGTGATTCCACAACTATACCTTCCATTTTCTTTCCAAAGCCGTTCGTTCAAGAAGCACTTCTTTTGGTCAGACCTCTTATTCCTCTGTGAAATTTGTCTATTTAATTTTTCCTTTCTAGATGAACGAGAAATGATTTCTGAGTGTGCAAAATTCGTTAGTCTCCGAGAACATGCGCGGAACACAGAATGACATGGCGTGACAAGTCATATTTTGTTACAGTCCTTTCTCTGCTCTAACGATCTCAAATTCTGTTACTATAAGGCCGAACAACTTGATACCACTATCGTCAAGTTTTAACTTTAAAAATGGCCTTGATCAAAAGTTGCTTCTTGTGAGTGGAAGGCGGGGTCATAGCCGTTTTAAATTTTCAAGTGTATCTTTATGGACGTGATGTCCACAGAATGACGGCAGTAACCTACGAAATTTGGACGGAATTTTAGAGAGATACGTTTATTGTCGTGTGCATCTAAATTATATTCTAGTTTAATTAATAGTAGGCTCATTAAATTTGCGGAATAGAACAATTTCTGTGTGAACGAACAAAATGGATTTTTCAAAAAAAGATTCCGCATTGACCATGTATTTACCTTATCCTCAGTCATTAAAAACTGATTACGTAATACAACAAGTACATTTGCGTGTTTTGTAGACTTTAAACTAGCCTTCGATTGGGTTGACAGATCTCACTTTCTTAAAATTGTTACAGTAGAATGTTAGGGGAAATATTTACAATGCCATTAAGTCATTGTTTTTTAACGATACAGCTTGCATCAAGCTTATTTTCCACTAATGGGGTTATTCGGAGAATTCTCCTCGCGGTGTCGCTGCTGTACTAGTGGTGATTGAATTGCGCATGCGTCGCTGTCTGCATGTAAACAGCTGGTAAAAAGACGGATTGTTATCAAAATACGTCGTCGCGCAAAGCCTTATTATTGCTATTTTCCCTGGTGCAAGTCTTCGACAGGTGGTCACAAATTACCAAAAGACCTAAGGTTACTACATTCGTGGAGCATTGCGGTCAAAAGGGTCAACCAACTGAGAAAAAGTGTGTGGATGCCGAAGCCCCTTTATGAGACTACATAAGGACGGTTACTTGGTAAGTTTCTGGCAATCAAGTTTCTATTGACATCGTTCGGTGATGTTATCTCCACCAGTTACCCCACTGAATAACGGGTTTATTGAATGGAACTAAGTGTTTCTTTTCGAAAACTCATCCAGGACTCGGATGCCGGTAGGCTAGCAGCACATACTCACATATTGTCCTCCAAGGGTGGGAATGCGCCCAATATAAGAGGTGTGTGGTACGTGACGCTCAGAAGTCAGGGGTGCCTTTTTCAAAGCAGTTTCTCTTCAAAGCTATGCTATGTCCAATAAAATTCTCTAGACGAGTGAGTTTCCTTATTTCATAGCGGACCCCACCCCCAGGACTACCAGATTAGTTACCGAATTAACATGAATAAGCTATTCAGTAAACGTCATAACATTGCATTAACAGAATAAAAATTGACAGAATGAATTTTACTTGTTGAGGTCAGATGCTCATTTTAGGTGTCGTGAAAAATACACATTATTAAATCACTTTTATCCTGTTTCACATAGTTTAATTCAGATCTTAAATAAGACTTGGGTACAAAGATTTACTTTCTACATATGAACACGAAGATGAAACGTCAAGTATGTTCTGCCTTACTAAAGTAGTTTTGTCTTGTGTTTTCTGTTATAATTTGCTAATATTTCTCTGACTATTCTGTTACAGGTGAGAGAAAACGAATGAAACCAACCGCCTGACCATCTATTTTACCTAGGGACAAAGTGAAAAGTAATCCTTCAGCAATAACTTGAGAGAATTGAACGTAATTCAGAAATTCAGCCTTTGATATGCCTGATTATGGACTCCATTGCGTGGGAAAATTACAATTGTTTTTAACAATGCTGTTTCTTTATATACTTTTCTTGCATGCGGAACTTTTGTTGTGGACAAGTTATCACAAAACTTAAAATTGTTCAAAGGCCTTCTTAAGAAAGCTCTAAAAATAATTACACACACAAACAATTCAAATGCAAACAAAGGGATTACTTTATTTTGATCGCTGCACATTTCTAGAGGTCAACAGGAAAACGACAATTCGAAAGCGTAATCGCTAATCATTTTAGCTTTATAAGCACAACTGCACTGTATGGGGCTTTAAAACTGAGGAAATATTGTGGTTTCAATAATTAGTGACAAACTTGCCCGTTGATGAAAAATTTATTCGATCATCAAAGTGTAACATTAACGGGCTTTCTACTGACAATAAGACAATCGATGTAGTCACTGAATGTCATTTCCCCAATGTGTACCAAATTGAAAAGATTTTACCATTAGTATAAAGCCTTTCTTCTGAAAGGAAATGTTAATGTCACTCAGTGAGAAAGGACAGGTATTTATACCAGATACTTTTGGTTTTCATTTCACAGAGATCTAGTTTCAATAGCGTATCTAAGCGCTTGTAAAAAAGGTCCAGTTTCGGCACGTGGATTTCCTCCAGGTAACCTCATTCAGCCTCAATTAGATCCCTGAAGGTAAACACAGCATATAACTTGACTCGTTTTGTGCCCAAAATCTGACCCTGAACTAGACCAGAGTGTCACTACGTCTTCTTTAGCTTCAATCCAGCATGTTTCTTCCAGGAAAAGAAGTAAGCTATTGTCCACACATGACTTAATGCCTTTGAAAGGTATCCTCACCAACGAGGCTGACTTGTGTAGCAGTAGATATAGTTCCTCTTCATACACAAACAACACATTGTCTTATGGTAACTTCGTACTGAGATTCACATTTCACCAAGGCCACTGACATGTACATTGCGCCATGCAGCACTAATGGTGTGTGGAAATGCTGTGGGAAGAGAAAGGAGTTACAAAGCTTGTTCGTTGTCTCCGATGAAGAAAGTAGGCTTTAACAACAGATCTACAGGTACGCTGGATGGGAAGATCTTGCTGGTTAGCTGTAGTCAACTGCTTAAAACCAATTTTTGTCCATTCAGGGTCGATGCTGAAGCGATGCATATCTCTGCTCTGCACGGTACAAGCCCTCAAACCTAAAAACCAAAGGTCACGTGAAAACAGACATGATAGAATTTCATTTCAACGTGTAGTAAATTTCCGGAAGACAAGTAGTAAACAAATAGTCTAATGGATATTTACGTACCCTTTAATTGCCATGGCATTGGGCTTGGATTGTAATCTCACTAACCCATATCGAGTTAAACATTCAGCATTCATTGACGTAACTGTCACTGATAAACCTGTTTGAAATCATTCCAAACAATAATACGGATTTGATGTACGAAAAGTTCTCGAGTGCTACGTCAAGTATCGTAACACGCATCACAGCAAAGATTAACCCGACTGGCGACTGTCGCGAAGCCGACATCGGCAAGTATCTCAGTTAACAGGCATCAGTAGAATAAACATGGAATAATCGTTAAAATAATCACAAACCTTACCTTTACTTTCTCTCATAGAAGCACCTTTTTCACGCAATCTCAGATTCAGTTTGCACACCTACAAACCATTTCACCATGTATTTAAAAGGCTCGCGAAATCGAGGCTGTTAATCTATCACCACTAGTACACGCACGCCCTCTAGTTATTGTAGATTTTCCGAATAGCCCCATTGGTTCCCAACAACTAGCGGAGTTAGACAGAGTGATTTGCTATACCCCACACTATTAAAAATTTTGCTCACAAATGATCTTGCAGTTGATATTAAAGGTGTTCTATTAGACAACTTGAAGTTTTCTCATTTTTGTATGCAAATGGTATTGTTTTAATAGCCGAGAATGAACACAATCTTCAAGTCATGCTTAACCATGTTTTCGAGTGGTGCAAAATTGGGAACTTTGTATTAAATAGCGACAGACAAATATTGAATTGTGCCCTTCAGAAATAAGAATTACCCTGTCTTTCAACCTAACTTTTGAAAATTTAAATCTTGTTTACAAATCAAAGTACAAATACTTAGGTGCCTATTTTAACGAGTTTTTAGATTTTCAAGACACTGTTCAACACCTAAGAGATTTTGGCTATAAAACTTTTAACCATCTCGATTCTGCATGTGTACAACCCATTATGAAATATTGGGATTGTTCTAAAAATCCCACGACCTACAATCCCATCGACCCTACTCGACTCTATCTGAACATAGAATAAGCGCTGACTCGCAGGACCAATGAGTTGATCTTGGCTGGCTTTCCCTGTTTTTTTTTGCAATTAAAAAGTTGATTCGGCAAGTTTGAAAGCCAAAAACAGAAAAAACGCGACCAATTAAAAATCAAATCAAAACCTACCAACGTTACAAATGTTCCCGGCACAGTGTAATCTTCTCGTCTGCTCTACAGGGAATTGCAGATTCAACTTTTTGCGGAGAGTGCGAGGAACCGACAAAACTGTAATTTCATCAGTAAGTACAGTTTGGAAAACAAACTGTTAACTAAAAAGTATTGCAACGTTATATGGAGTATTTTTTATCGAGCATACAACAGAAAGCAAATAATAAAAATGTGAAATTATGTACATTCACGTTTACGTACTGCCTCTCTAAGTTTAGTAGAACTGGACCATTGGTAGCCGCTCATGCAACTATTTCCGTGACAACGATAGCGCGCTCACAATGCGCTATTTCAGATCACGTTCTCACGCTTCTTTCTTTTTTAATCACCAGACTTGAAGCAGACCAGACTCGCGTGTAGGTATGTCTTATGGGAAAATCACTCAGCGACGCCTGTAATAAGATAATGAAATATGTAAAAGCGCAAAAATACTTCTATTGCCACTGGTTGTGGGTCGAGGGGTCGTGGGGGTTTTAGGACAATCTGAAATATTGCTCTGGGGTCTGGGGATTTCAATATTTTCGTTGTTATAACTTTGTACAAAACAGAGCTAAATGGTGTATTATTATGGTGTCCATCGCTCAGCTCCTGTTGCTGCCATAATAGGTGACATGGGTTGGATTCCACCGTCATGTGAATGTGGTTCGTCTGTGGACTAGAATATTGAGTTTTGATTTTGGAAGACTTACCAGAAAAGTTTTTGAATGGGACTATCACCAAAACAATTCAATTTGGTCCTCCGAGATGAAAACAATTTTCAACTCTTGTCAGTTAAATCATTCATTAGAATCCAAAATGAAATGCGATATCACTGTTTTACAAAGAAATCTTATTAAGAGTGTGGTTGGTAACTGGGAAAATACTGTTAATCAATCACCTAAAATTAAGAGCCCACAAAATTTTTAAAAAGGACTTTTTAATAAAAACTACTTACGTTCGTGTTTGACCAGATATTGTAGATCACCTTTATCACAATTTTGTTTTGGAATTTTATCACTTCATATTGGAACTGGTAGATTTTCTAACACTGACCTCTGTAACAGATTTTGCTTGCTTTGCTGTTGAGGGTGAAATTCATTTTCACTGTCATTATCCTTTTTACAAGTTTTAAGAATTTTGTTGTTTTATCAAATCACTTTTATTCTCCCGTATTTCTGAAGACAAACTTGCTATTTTTTGTAATAAGTTTTCTAAAGACCTGGCAAGATATATAGTAGGTTTTTTAATGTACGACAAGATGTTCTGTCCCCTTTTAAATTTTATAAAAAGTTTTGAGCTTCATATCAAATTGTATGTGCATTGCTCTTTTTGTATTTTGTTTAAAGTGACTAATGAGCCCAGTGCGCTGGGTGTTCAAGTAACACTGGTCACTGTAATAAATTTATTTTCTTCTTCTATAAACAACACCTTATTTAGTGTTAAAAGTTATTTTAGAAATGGTTGCGTGAATGAGTTCACTATTGCATGAACTAAAGGAATATCGATTTCCTATAGAATTCCTGTAGGATCAAGATTTCCTTTAGGAATTTCTACAGGAATTTCTATAGGAATATCGATTTGCTATGGGATCAAGATTTCCTATAGGAATTCCTATAGAAAAAACTCCTATAGGAAGTTTTTCAGAAATCTGATTTCTAAACATTTTAATAAACAAAATAATAGCCTAAGAGTATATAGTAAGATATCTGTTTGTTTTTATCTACTTTCAGCTCTTCTGGGTCATTAATTTTTTTAAATTTTAATATTCAGGCTAGTCTTAATATGTTAATTGCTTCGTCATTTTGGTATTTCCTACATTAGATCATGTACTAGTTGTACTCATTTCATTGCCAAAAATAATTTCATTTAAAAATTAGACTTAATATTGTCTATGACGTACACTGTTTTACATATTGTGTAAAAAGCACATTTTTGAACGTAAAGCAAATCCAATAGGAAATTCTGTTGTATCCAGAAGGATAGTCTATTGAGTATTTTGTAAGATCTTATTGAATTTACTACAGAATACTTCTGATCGAGCCTATAGAATCCTGTTGCAGTTTCTATACAAACATATTGACCTTCCTACAGCATCGTATTGAACTTCCTGTAGAATCCTATTGAACCTCCTATAGGATCCTATGAGACTTCCTATAGAATCCTATTGAACTTCTTATAGAATTTTTTTGAACGTCCTATGGGATTCTATTAAACTTCCTACAGAATCAGACTAAACTTCTTATAGAAAACTATTGAACTTCCTATAGAGTCCTATTGAAGTTCCTATAGGACCCTATTGAACTTCCTATAGGATCCCATTGAACCTCCTATAGGATCCTATTGAACTTCATGCAGAATTCTATTAAACTTCCTTTAGAATATCATTGAAATTCAATAGGAATCCATGGGAAGTTCAATAGGATTCTACATCACCTATTGAACTTCCTGTATAATCCTACTGAATTTCCTATAGAATCCTACTGAACTTCCTATAGATGAAATTCTCTTAAAACATAACCTGAAAGGGTGAACTATATAGCTTTCATTATAGCTGTTTCATTTCTGGTGTTGTAAAATATAATAATGTCTCACCTTCTACAGGAACATTTTGATTATGTGTATGGCTTAGTGGCTAAAGTGGACGGTTTCTCAACTGAACAACAGGTGTCCCTGAAAGGCGATTCAATGAACAGTTATCTTTACAGCAATTAAAACACTCGACATAAGCTTACAGCTTTGAATATCAGAGAACAACATATAAAAGCCTATAGCATTCAGCATTTAAATATTAAGTTACTTTAACATGTTTTGAAAAAGCAAAAAGGAACACACAAGTCTCTTGTAGCCCCAATTTAGTGCATCCATTTGTAACATAGATAGATATCCTGACTGGCAGTTTCCGTAATGGAATCCGTCTATAGGATCCTATTGGATTTCCGATAGGATCCAATTGGAAACCCTATAAGATCCTATTGGATTTTCTATAGGATCCAAAAGAAAATCCCATGGGATCCAATTGGAAATCCTACAGGAATTCTAATAGGATCCAATAGAAAATCCTATAGGAACCTATAAGAAATTGGGTCAAAATCCAATTGGATTCCCAATAGGAAATCCTATAAAATTCCTATTGGGTTTCCTATAGGAATTCAATAGGACATCCTATTGAAATTTTCTGTAAGGGTTGATGTGCAATTCGAAAGCGATATGTGTTGCATTAAATTCAGTGCCTGATTTAGGGGGAGAGGGCAAGGGAAACATGCCCTCCTAAAATTCTCCCACATTCCATTTGGCAGCTCGGGGGTGCGAAAGTCTGAAGGGCAAAATCCTGGCTAATACTCTACCCTGCCCTCCCCAACTCAAAATCCTGGATCAGGCCCTGAGATTCTACACTTTCAATGTACGGACATCCAACCCATTGCAAGGATTTATTTACCGACCATTTGTGTATCCGCGTACTGAGTTCAAACGTGTCTGAATTCAGCATTGGTTTACTGACTATGAAGTATCTTCATTTCGGGTGATAAAGCACGTGTTACATGTATGTAGTGAGATTTCCTGAAATTGTCAATACGAAACGCTTTCGCAACATCTCGCGCCGGCGCTAGTGTTTTGAGTTGGTTGGAAATGATGATCATTGGTTCTTACTGGGTGTGCGTCTTTCTTTGCAGAGGTAATATGAAAGAACGTGTTTTGTTAAACAATGTTCTTGAAAATGAATGAAGACGGCTATTTCTCATTTCTCAATTGGGTTAATTGTTGTGTTCCTCGATGAAGTTGAGAATACACATGTTTCATTGTTTCATCGGTGAAATATGTCAAATGTTTTTGAAGAAATGTAGTACCCCTTATTGCTCTTAGGTGTCAAAAGTGATGAATCGACGGTGACGACACGTGTCGACCAGGAATACTTTGTGGAAAAAGGAAAGGCTCTCGAAGTTCGAATAGAATTCTTTCCCTTGGACGAGGTCGAGTATATTCTCCTAGAGAGTGATGCGTCAGGAGGAAAGAACGTGATTGTCTACCAGAAAGTTATTATACCCCTTCTGGATCTGCCGGGGATAGGTACTGGGGTGTTTCACAAGCGCTTGAAGGATAGTTTAAAGGTGATTGGGACGCGAGGCATTGTCTCGCTCACCGTGAAGGACATGCAGGCATGCGACCCAGGCAGATACCTATTGACGGTGAAAGAAAGGAACCTGGCAAGAAACAAACACGGCACAACGTCTTTGGATGTCCACATCATAGGTGATAACGCCTTTAAATTAGTACCAACTTATTAGCAAAGAAAAATGTCAAAACCACGAGCATATCACCTGAAGTTAGCTGAGCTAGTAGTCGGTATTCTCTGTATCGTTATACGATTGCTGGAAGTCCGTTCATTGAAACTGTAGAATTAGGTCATATATATCACACTCGAATTACACTTCAAGTATTAACCTTCACACGTCGAAGTTGCGATGGCGTGAACGCGTCTGTAGAAATAAGACGGAGAATATAACTGCAAGGAAATTAAGCTATTCGAAAGAACTGACTTATGCATTCGAAAATTCGACTTTAACTTTTGGCTTGTCACTTCACGATTTGCATTCAGTTTTTGTGAACTCGTGAAGTTAATCATTCACTTGGCTGATTGGCTGGCGTTCGGGGAAAACTGAGATACTCAACTCTGGCAGAAGATTTGATTAGTATTTGTTAGATAAAGGTAAAAAGAGGCGAAATATAACGGGTAAGGCCGTTTGTGGTTTCCTAAACATGTCAAGGGAATTTGATTTGGTTAGCATACAAACACACTGAACAAGAATTTTCATCCCATCCTTTTGATTCATGTCCATTTCACCCGGTAGATGCGCCCTCCGATGGCCCTTCAGCTTTATTTAAGAGCTGAGTATTGGCTACTAAGACAGCTGCAGGAAGACTGACGCCCAAACAAATTATGTAGTTAATCAGCTTTGTACCTAAGCCACATCAAGAATACATCTCTCGGTCGAGGTCCCGCTTTGACGGAGCATCAAATCCCAGAGAAATTGTGGATGAAAGACCACCATTTTCGTCTGCCATCCAGTTAACGATATGAAGACAATCGTATAAAAAATTGCACCAATAGGCTACCCTGACAGTGCGCTTTTTTGTCCACTTGCGTGCAAATCCCGTTAGCGCCGTACGATTTGCCTTATGTTCAGTTGGTGTTTTAATATGAAGAATTTCCGTGACATTATTAACTTTGAGGATTGTAGTGATGTTGTGTATACATTGCTTATGTTTCCAGCAAGAGTGTTTATATTGGTGAAACTTGTAGAAATTTTGGTTATAGGATGGCTAAAGGTCATAAGGTCGTTGGCGACATAACCAGTTATAGAGATTTCACCAGGTCGGACAGGAAAACTTCTCTCAGTGAATTTTACAAATCAGCTATTACGTAAGAAAAAACAATCATGTGGTTGAATGGGAAAGTGAAAAAAATAATGGATAGTGAAAGTGACACTAGAAAAAGAAGAATAAGGGAATTTATCTGCATTAGAAAAGAATCCATTGTCATGGGCAGAGACGATGGCGCACTTAAATTTTCTCGTGTTTATGACGTCATCTTGGCCCCCTCTTCGTCACAAGGTCATACTGAGGCAGGAAGCAGCCAACATCGACTTTCGAAAACTTCTGCCGTTTATTGGATAATTTAAAGGGTTTTTAGAGGAAATTTCTTCTGTATGTCATCCTGATGAAATTGTTTAGTGACTAATACACGTCATTTTCTTGCATAATTCTCCATATTTTGTAACAAAGAAGTCTATCGTCGTTTTGGAAACAATACGCTCTTGACTCGCACGTAGCCTACCATTTGTTTTTTTGCGACGTCTCTCCTGAGATGATGACAGCTTCGTAAAAGAAAAGTTTGTTCTGAAATTAGGTTTTGTGGTATTCAAATGCTAAAAAATATAACGAAATGAAACCAGTTCCGATATTTTTGTGTCATGTACGCAACTTCGTGGACAAGAGCTAAAAGAGAAACTGGTCAATGGGTCACGCTATATTTCATTATGCCGAAAGCCGACGCACTACTTCAGCCATTTTTCTGAAATCGCCGGAATATCACGAGTAATACAAAGTTATACCAACTTTGAAAATTTCTCCGGTATCATATAAAAATGAAAACTAACGGTGTATTGCACCAGTTTAGGTCTAAATTATTTCAAAAATGATGTAATTTGATTCGAGAACTGATTAATTTCTGTGATCCTATAAATAAAAAAGAATTGAAAATAATGAGTACGCGGACAACCTTTATTTCAAGCAGTAACCGAAACAATGCCTTCTGTTTCATGAATGGCAGCAACACCTGTGAAAATAATTGAAGACTGCCTTAGCTTTAATGACGTCAATTCAGCGGCCAATCGTTGCGCAGAAGATGTTTCCATAAACAAGCCTCAAATAGACTAAACCGATCAACGCCATCTTGGGACTTAGGGACGAGGCTGTCTACAAATTTTCCAGAAGATTACGGTAGAACGGCAATTAATTACACCGGTAAATAATTTTAGTTTTAATGACTGCAGTTCGATCGTCTAGGCGTCAGTGTCCTCCGGGATGCAGTTCGTTCGTGGAACGATACGAGTAAACCACCGTGGAGAACATTGTTGACCAACCAGCTAGTGTGGTAGTTATAATGTACTACAAGTGGGTCAAAGCCCCGTTCTACATCTATTTGGCTTGTTTGGTAGAAAACGATAGAAATGTGCTATTCTACTTTCGTTTCGTTACAGTTTTACCGAAATCGTCTAAACTAGAAGGCAGACAAGTGACAGCAGACACAGATTTCCCCGTCACTTTCAGATGCACTGCTACGAACACATTCCCAGGAAAGTTGAGATGGCGTAAATACGACATTGTAAGTAGATCGGAATAGGTCTGCTCCCAATCAAAGGGCTTCATTGTCACGTTTCAATGAGTGGATTGGAACAAGCCAACCGCGTGAAATGCACAATGTTGTATTAAAGGAGCATGCCACCCGATTTAATTAGTCTTTTTACTGTCTTAATCGGTCTATATCCACATCACCTCGCACTTGCGGTCGACCATACCTTCCGGAGATGTGTCGCGTTAACCTGTGAGGAAGGTGAGAAAAGACCCAGCAACGTCATTGGTTCATTTTCAGAGTGAATGCCGCTATGTTGCGGGGCATCGTTCCCGCTTGTCCGAACTATGAAGCTGTGAAGAAAGTGGGTATATGATTTTTTCGACTTCCTCGAGAGCCCAAAATGCTTAGGAAGTGGTTCGCGGTAGTGAAGAATGAAAAGTACGCTGTTAATAGCAAGTATGAGGCCGTGAAACATCAAGCTCCGTGTCTGTGAACGGCATTTCGTCCACAGTGAGTCTGTACAAATGCCAAAGAACTATCCATACGTTCCGCTGCCTGAGCATGTTCAAGGCGCCTCTCTAGTAGTTTTGATCAGTTTATTCTGGTTCGAACTGATAGCCTGTGAAACTTAACGATCCACCTCACCTGCACCTGTGAAGTCTTCGTCGGATGAGGTCTCGTCTAAGTCGGGATTGCTAGAGGCCATGTTGACGTTTATTATTCTGCGTGCTGTTTCAAAATGAATTATTCTCACCCTAACCAATGATTATATAAAACTGAAAGAAAGTCTGTCTCATTAGATACAATGTGTAATGCCTTTGGAATATTAGTGAGTGCAAATGTTTTGAGAAGCCAATAATGCGTTACCGGCTTGAGATGCAATAAAGGTAATTGACCGGGCACCGAGGCCGTGTGAGCGCATGCTAAGTCAGTGTTTGCTGACAGAAAGTTGTTGTGAAACAATAACTCGATTTTTATGGTGTGGTCACATGTTAGTGGAATCGTTATTTAGATATACAAATACATTATTCACATCATTGTTACTGTACAACTTTTGCCCTGACGGTTCTGTGGAAGGGGAACCTGACTTCGCGGCTACCGACAAGTAAGTAGATTTGCAGTTTCGTGGCTAATTACGTAAATAATTACGTGAACATTATTTCTTTGGCTCACTATATAGTCTTCTTTTTGTGACTGGAGGTTTAGCTTCCATCTTAAGCTGGTTTATGTTCCTGATGTCCAGTCCCGGCGGCCGCGACGGGCCTGATCGGGTTCCAAACCACTGGCATGGAGTAACAAGCGTTTTGTGTGTTTAGAACAGAGAAAGTCGCAAGTCTAAAAGTACAACACACAGCTAAGTTTCCCCGTCTGTATTTCACGGAAGAATGATTCCAATTTATGACCAAACAGCCCCAAACTCCCGCGATCGACCATAATGGTAAATTGACCTACCGAACTCTCATGTAGGCTACGGGATGTTCAAATACCTATAAATTCGAAACAGTGAGATAAAACAACACGTTTGTTCAAGAACTTGATGTATTTGTAAGGGGTTTACATCAAATTTTGACTGCGTTTGAACCGATTACGTCATTGGTTAATTTCAACACCTCCGTCTTCCGTCAGGTGTCAGGTAAAACAACTGAACTTGCTGTTATCGAGTGGATCTACTCGACTTAAATTGACACAAAATAGGTTGTTTTTTTGGGTGGCATTCTCCGGTTTTATGCAAATAAAAATCGGATTTCGATTTTGTTTTTTAGCCAAATAAACAGGGCGAAATGGTGCTTTACATATTCTGCACTTTATCGATTGAGACTTAGCTCCGAAAGTAGAGCGTTAGACTGCGACTGCGATGGTTCCAGATTGGATTCCGCGCTTAATGGCTGATCTCAGAAAATCAATTCAATCGCCGATAATGTCTCGTTAAGGGGTTCCGGCACAGTTTGCCAAAAGGCCACAGAATATTTGTTGTTTTACGACACTGACTAATTTATATAAATTTGATAATTTTCTTATACTTTAAAGACAGATAATTTTATAGAATGTCGATTACTGCGTTTGGCTTTATGTTATGGTTTTAAATTATAGCATTTCACGATTGCTCACGAACGAAAACACAAGTGTCGACATATAAATTCCCAGTATAATCCGTTTCAAAGGGATTTCAGTCAAATTTCATTTTCCTATGTAAATTACACATTTGTGTCAAAGGCGCCTCAGTTTAAAGATATTCTTTCCGCTTCATTACACTTAGAAACTTCGTAAAACAAATTTCAAAGCAAGTTTAGTCGAAACATAAGCCCTGCTGATGCTCAAACAACTCCAAACACTTTCAAATTAACTTATACTAATATTTTTAGTTTGATTTTATTTTTTAGATTGCACCTCCATTTAAAATGGCTGTCGTGGTGAGTGACAGCTGACTAATCCATTATGGGTACTCAATCAGCTGAAGCCTTGTGTTACGAGGTTTCCGCGGAAACCCCGCCTGCTTAAAAATAATGATAACATGAGGCAAACGCAAACAGGTTGAAAGTTACGAAGTGCTGATGTTTTGGTGACGTCTTTCGTCCCCACTAGCTTATCCCTAGCCAGCCGGAATTTATACTGCACATTGAGGGTCACCAAATTTGCTCTACTAGTCAGTCACTCAACAAGTTTGCCCGGATAAATTCTCTCGGCGGCCCCGTTCGCCTCTTTCTGTTCTTTCCGACCTTTTCTCAGCCAATTTCCATGCAAAATAATCATTCCCGCAACTAAAAAGGAATTTTGACAACTACCAAATATCTGCATTCACGTGAATTCTGTTTGTGCTAGGAGAAATTCTTTTCTCACATGACCTGGAATGTGTTATGACACTACTGGTTAATAACACCGAGTACGTAATTTTTTGATATTACATGGGCAAATCACAAAGTAGTGCAAAGTAGAAATCCATACGTCTTACGTTTTATTGTCTGCAGAACACTAAATACCAACAACATGTGCGGCGCAGCACTGAAAAAAGTGGGGGCTATAGCCCCCGCCCCCCAGCCCCCTGTTGTGCACCGCCCCGAGACCATGGGCGCCGGAGCACTGAAAAAGTGGGGCTATAGCCCATGCGCCGCCCATGAACAAGCAAACACATGGCAACCAAACAATGCCGGAATTCCGTGAAGGTGACAAGGTTATGATTGGCAAATCGCAACTGTACGTACCCCAGTCGGAAGGACATGCAAACAACTTTTTAAAAGGACCCATTTTCGGTGGCGAATTCCGACGTTCATTCAAACGGAGACGAATCCCAACAAAAGAAACGCGGTCAGACTGTTTAGCTGTGCTGTCTCAAGGTCAATCCAGTGCTCACGCGTGGGAAGCCCTGTCGACTGTTACTTAAACATTTGTTAAAGTTTTAATATTACAACTTCAAAGACTATTTATTAGATTCAAAAAGTAACTGTGGAAGGGTGTTTTACAAAAGTTGCAAACCTCGAGATTTTGAGGTTTTGCCCATGTCATAAACCTGAGACTCGTGTAGGATTCTCTATGTATTGCATTTCTCAACACAGAAGTTAAAACTGGCAATTTTTCAGGAAGAAGAAAAAGAAGTGGCGTTTGGTGAACGTGAGCAACAGCAAAACAATGTTGCCTCCAAGCAATTGTCTGTGGTTGATCACTGTATCTTTGAGCGTGTGGAGAGAAGTCTTATATTACAAGACCGAAGTACCGTCTCCGGAGTCCACCAGTTCCGATATGAGTGCATGCTTGGAAACAAAGTGCTTCGGTCCACGTCAGCGTTCGGATCAAGCGGTAAGTTTCTCAAATTGTAGAAAAGGTAACCACAAACTATTTCGCAAATTTCGCCGCCCTCATGAGAGCCTGTCTAAAGTCATGCTATTATGGTAAACAATTATTTGATATCTGACTTTAACAAAGCCTCGCGGGAGGTGTCCATGATGAAATGAACTTGGAACCGGAGCGTTCGAAACAAGGGCGGATGAATCGTTTTCGGGACCTAATTTAAAATTGACTTAAGACCCATTCATCTATGATATCTAAGGTCACGAAAACTCAATGACACATTAAAGACTTTGAAATTTTGCTTTATGCACCTACTTTTTAGAAGATTTCTCTGCAGCTCCATTGTTCCGCACATTCGGTGGAAAGATTATGAATGATGGGGGTGTAGCGGTATATTAGAATCGACTACTTATAATCAAGCTGAACTCCCGGAATCATCTTTCGCTGTAAACACCGCATTTCCTTGTTGGCTGTTTCAGTGCTTAAAGAGTTCCCACCGTGATCCTGTGTCTCAAAACGAATTTTATTAATACATCTTAAGAGATTTAATAGTCTTTAGTATACCTGTTGGTAAGAAACAAGACAAAAATTTGTAAGGGTAATCTCATTAATGGTGTGCACTGCTTTCCGAGAGGACCAGGGCTACTGCACCTCAGAGTGTACAGATGCATGAAATAACGGCATCACCACATATTTATTATGACATTTGTTTACCAATGGCAAAAACTTCGCCCCCAAATCAATATTCCAGGATGTCATGTCTTTGTCTTGTCTTATAAATCCTGGTACAACACAGAATTTGTGTGAATTTTCTACACGATGAAAAATAAAAAAATAAACAGCAGCACTGACATTTTTGGAAAGTAGACATCAAAAGGAGTCAATTGACATATAGTAACCTACATGAACGTAAGTCAGAACAAAAAACAACGCTGTTACTGTTAGGTGGACAGTTGGGGTAAGTACATGTATTGTAGTCATCACTCTCAAAAACGCTGTTAGGATTTTCGATATAAAGGCCTATTTTCGAGTAATGTAACAAAGACGAATACGACTTCCGTTTTTTTACAAAGATGCCTTACGTTTTGCGAGTTGATTTGTCATGGAAACCAAACGAAAAGACTAATCGAAAATTCCTAACATCGTTTTTGAGGTAACTGGTGAAGTTTTCATTAAAAAAAGTTTCATTAAAATCGATCGAGGGGTTGTTTTGCTATGAATGTACCTTTCTTAAAAATAAAGTTTTGACTTTAAAAGGTTTTTACGTAAAAATAATAATGGTAAATTAATATAAAAAGTATTTTTATATTTCCTAATCTTTTTTCATTCAGAAAATATATACTTCATCTACTAGTTGACAAAACTTAGTTTTTTTTATATACGAGTTAGAATAGAGGCCACTAAATAAGGTTGGAGATAACCTTAAGTTAATTACGCACTGCAAAATCCGTTAACATTGCGAGTGAATGTTGAAATAGCGAAAATATTTAAGGCTAATTGTATAGGATATGTGTACCGAAAACAAGCTTTTACCGAATAATTAAGCGAAGACTTTGAGATTTTCACTTGTCCCATTTTAATCGGCTTTTTCTCGGCTTCGGCAAATCGACTTCACTTGAACTTAGGAACACGAGTTCTCAAAAACGGCTTCAGTTGGTGGATTTCGCTGAAACTTTCCAAATTTAATATTTAGTCATCAGTTTCAAAAACGCTGTTAGGATTTTTGATATAAAGGCCTATTTTTGCGTAATGTAACAAATACAAATACGACTTCTGTTTTTACAAAGTTACCTTACGTTTTGCGAGTTTATTTGTCATAGAAACCAAACGAAATGACTAATCTAAAATTCCTAACAGCTTTTTTGAGGTAACTGCTGAAGTTTTCACTTAAAAAAGTTTCATTAAAATCGACCGAGGGGTTATTTTAAAATGAATGTACCTGTCTTAAAAATAAAATTTTGACTTAGGTTTTTACGTAAAAATAATAATGGTACGTTAATGAGAAAAGTATTTTCATATTCCCTAATCTTTTTTCTTTCAGAAAATACATACTTCTACTGGTTGATAATGCTTAGATTTTTGATATACCAGTTAGAATAGAGGCCACTAAATAAGGTTGGAGATAACCTTAAGTGTAAATTCGAAAATTAAAAAGGTGCTGAACACAAAAATTAAGATATATTGTCAAAGACGAGAGCTGTAGCTATCACAGAACCTATGTGTGGGTGGTGAGCGATTTTGCGGTCGAAATGGGTAACTGTTTTAGGCCCGTGGAGGCAAACCATTCAAAAATTCTATAAAAATATCAAAATACGTTATTCTGATTTATTTTTGACATTCTCAATTTTAAAAAGAATGGTAGTGCATCACTCAATCAAATTTTGATTTTTAAACCATGGAAACATGGGGCATTTTCAACAGTCGCGCACAAGGGGTTATGGCAAATTTTTCATCCGATTTAGTTATTCGTGACATGTCATGTTCCCAGAATACTGCAAATTGCTTAACGCATGGGCAGCGCAGCAATGAAAAAAGTGGGGGCTATAGCCCCAGCCCCCTATGGTGCGCTGCCCGTGTGACGTTCTCATGCAGTGATCCTTAAACTTAGATGTAGTCGCGTGATTTTGTGTTTGAGTGAATCTCGCAGATTCTTCGCACAGCAACTGTACATGTTGGCCCAAATGTGTTTACGTCTACACATTTTCGAGGTTTTTCTTGAGCCAATGGGTAATGTTCATTCTTTTACACAACTGTCGCTTTTCCATAAGGCTGGCATTCCAAACCATTGCTTAAGGTCAGTTTTAAAGTGAACACTTTTAACCTCCACATGGGCTTTCTTTGGTTTGAAGCAGGCACAGTTGACTCATGCAATACTTGTTTCAGGTTTAAGTGGCGGAGCAATAGCAGGTATAGTAATTGGTGTGCTAGTGTGCGTACTGTTGATGACTGCAGTGGCATTAGGAGTAACTGGCAAACTGAAATGCAACGAGTCTACCATAAGTGAGTATGCATGCTTCTGATAAACACCATGGATATACATGTTAGTAGTTGTTTTATATCTATGTTAAACGTGTCACGCACAATTCGTTTTCATTTGCCACTGGCTTGAATTGGTTAGGAAATTGGTTGTTTAAATTTGTAATTGTTCCGAGAGAGCTGTTGCAAGCAAGAATCTGCGATATGAACTTGGATAATAACTTCGAACGATTTGAAAACGTTTTGTGCTTTCTCAACGCAAAAAGATAGAATTGGCAGGGAAAGTAATATAAATTTTCAGAAGATTCAGGTAAAGTTTTACCTTCCGTAGCAGTTGCATGAGTGCGTAAGAAAGAAAACTAAGGTTTAACTTACCGCAAAATTTCCTTATACAAGCGAAATCGTGTATTTTCTGGGAATACACAATGTAAGGCTCTTAGCTTGTATTCGACTCAGAACCATTGTATATCTTCACATATAAGGACAGTGGTTATTTTTTAGCCATAATCTGTACTACCACAATTGATAAAGTATTTACTGACTAAAACCATTCCATGAAAATATACAATTAAATAATAATGTTGCAAGTTATAATATGTTGCATAGGTCGAAATAATGTGTTTCCTGGAAACTTTAACACTGAATGCCCTTTTATTCGATATACGTAAATCCTGATTGGTGGTAATTTGTGGTATGCACTGACAAGCTCGACGCTACAGCATGCGTTGCATATGACAGAAAACAGGGATTAAATCTGCAGAACTATACGTTGGGCTTGCTGTAGTACGTTGGGAATTTAAGAGTCATGTATTTTATTTACATTAGAGGCAAATTTAACCATCTCGTTACATGAAAGCGATGATAAATTCGTGAATTATTATATGAGGTACAAATGATGCCGCTAATGATATTTTAGGTCAATGGAAGAGGGGTTTGGAAAAAGCAATAGGCAATGCGAAAATTTTGAGAAGATGAAAAAGCCTTTTCATGTCAAATTGCTTCATTCATTTTTTCAAAATATCAACCACTTTGAATTTGCGTTATACAATTATTTCTGCATATTTTAATACGAAATATAGATAAATGACTGTTATTACTATTATCAGAATTGCGTATGCAACAAAACAAAAGCAGGAAGTTTTGATGTAAAAATGTCGCTTTGCAATTGTAACACAGTTGAACAAATTGTGAACTTCTTGTCATCACAGAATAAAACATCTCTTGGAAGGGATACAAGTTTTGCGCCAGAAACTATTCCAAACAAGAATCAATCGGTTCTATGCACAATTACAATGTGATCGCTTTTAGTTATGGCAACGGCCTTGCTTTGAATGCTTCTGATGAATATGCGTATCTACTGTCATGTTAATCCTTTATTTTATTTTATTTTATTTGTAAAATTGTGCTGTTTATTTTTTAAGATTCTGGTTCGTCGTGAAAGGACGGAAACTAAAGCGAAGCTATGGCCATGTGACGTTGATCCGTGCGGAGTGCACAAACTTTAAGACGTTGAGCACGTTACTTCTGAACAAGTGAACAATACAC
The DNA here is from genome assembly GCA_002633005.1 of Phoronis australis. Classification (NCBI taxonomy): domain Eukaryota; kingdom Metazoa; phylum Phoronida; family Phoronidae; genus Phoronis; species Phoronis australis. The sequence continues at coordinate 851,812 of NMRA01000057.1, forward strand.
TTGGAACACTGTTTTGCTTTTAAGTCTCTTCAGTCTCTCGTTTGACCCCTCTAAGTGATGTTGATCGTGCAAAACCACTGTTCATATTGCAAACACCAGCAAGTCTCTTGCTTTTTGTGTCAAAGTGGGTGCAGTCCGTAGATGCTAGGCACTCGCGAAAAAATGCGTCAAGAAATCTTTTTTCTAACGGAAACCGTGAATTCTATCCTATAATATGACATACCAACCCAGTAGGTCGCCTACCAATCACTTCTGGTGTCCAACATTTTTACGAGTGTACGTAAATACTGTATCAAAATCGCTTGCAAAACAATCCGGGCATTTTACTTGAATTTCTTCCTGTGGTCTTGCCTGGCCTTGCATTTTGGAGAATGTCTTGCGTCCACGAAACACACTTCTGGTTGGTTCTTAATGGAACAATGAACGAATGGCGGAGATGATTTCGTCTTACCAACTAACAGTCAAATAGTGGGTAGCTGATGGCAAACAATAAATCTACCTTTTGATACATTTTGTAATTTTTAAAGTTGTTAATAACGCATCCGTATTAAATCTCAAAATTGCGCGTCTTTTCAGTTAGAACCGCTTCTTTAGATTTGAAAACCTCAATGTTCTTTCTTAAATTAATGTATTACCATGATTTTACCTGTGTTTTTCACACATTAGTTTGTTTCATTAACTTTGTTAATGAGGTGAAGTTGCAGTAAGTATGCATGAGAATGGGGTCGTGGCATGAGCGTGGGGTCATGGCATGAACATGGGGTCGTTGCATGAGTATGGGGTCGTGGAATGAGCATGGGGTCGTGGCACGTGATATCAAATATCATGCTTGTATACTTGCAGGATGTACATTAGACATGTCAGTCACCACACAAGCATTTGTTTCACAATCAAAGTTTGACATTCAGCTACACTGAACATTTCTTTAATAAATCTTTTATAAATTATTTGTAACTTAACATTATCTATCCGTTACACTGTCACATCTGCTACGTTTTGTTTTTGCTATTGTTGTGTTACTATTGTGACTCTTATTCTTAAACTCCATGGATTTCACGGTACTGTGCTGCTTTGTTCAGAGCTCTTGTGAGTGTCATTTTTGTCATGCAAATTGGTATGTAAGGTGTGCTGGTGCTTGTTCTATCTGACTTCAGTTTGACACTGGACAGCCGACTGAGAGTTTCTTCAATAAACCATTCTGACCGTTTTTCAAAACTGACATTGGCTGACAGGGTCGTAACACATTGTTCTTTATGTAGCCTTCATTAGTACATCATTCAGCATGCCTTGTACAGATTCTACTACCTACGTACTTGTTGCGTTTCTACCCACCCCAAAAACTAGTGAATGAACGTGAAAATAAAAGAAATATCAGGCTCCAAAAACCTCCTGAGCCTGGCAGGTAATGCGAGTGATCTCATAGGTAACCTAAATTCAAAAGTTAAAGGCGAAGGCAACCTTTTTCCATGTCATTTTGAGCTAAAATAAGGTTGATTGGTTATCCTAGACATATTTTCCACTTAATTACAGCTTTTTGTAATTTTATTAATTACTCGTCCGCTACTCCGGAAGTGACGTTTTAGGAGGCAAGCGTTTCGCGCCAATTTCTTTTCATATAGTCTGACTGTGAGAGCTGCCGAGTCAGTCATTATTCTACCTCGGTTGTGTCAAGTTCGTCGTGGTTTGCTTTCATTTACTAGTCAGTCAACATGCCACACTGTTGCTGCGTACCAGGGTGTACTAACTATCGGCTCACGCGCGCTTTGGGAGTACCTTTGCATCGCTTTCCGATGGATGACACACTTCGCCGTACTTGGCTCGTTCGTGTGAAGAACGCAGCGTTACCCGTCCACGCAACGTACAAAGCAGTGGAGAATTACCGTGTGTGTGTGTGGCAAGCACTTTCTGCCGTCCGATTACGAAAGGGATTTGTACGCTGAACTGATGAAGGTCCCTGCGAAACAACGTCTGAAGAAGGATGCCATTACGTCTGTGTTGATTCCCGGCAGTGCCCCGTCGCCACCCCCGAGAAGTGCGTTTTTGAAGCGAGAAGCCTCACGAGCTGTGGCCAGTACAGTGACTGGAGCCAGTGGAGGCACTTCATCTACTGTCACCCGTGCCTCCGAACGTACCCCAGAGCGTGCAATTCCTGGAACCAGTAGTGATTCGCCCTGTGCTGTTTTCTCCACCCCAGAGCCTCTAAGCAGCCCTGCAGCGATATTGAGTAGTGGGAGTGATAACAGGCTCAGTTCGACACCCAGTGAAGAGGACAGTTCGTCGTCCAGTGAACAGATCGGTGAGCCAAACTTTGATAAGTTTATTGTGGACTTGTCTAAAGTGTTGGAGCTATTTAGAAGGTGCCAGGTGTGTGGCGAGGGAGTCACACGACACGATGTAAGCAGTTTGGGTGCTCAGGTCACCATCCAGTGGGAGTGTGTCGCGGGACACTCTGGCAAGTGGGACAGTTGTTCCTCTGTCCGTGGTATGCCGGAGGTCCACTTAACCATGTCCAGTAGTGGCTTGGCCTCGTCGAACTCTGAACAGCACAAGCATTCCATTGAGGTAGGCATAACAACGCACACAGTGCATTTGCACCAAGATGTGTCACCACGTCTGTCCTCAGTAGCCGCCTCGTTTCTCTCAACAGCTGCCTGTGCCTGTGCGTACTCTGCCTCGTTATACTCGGGCTCAAACATGTACCCACCCACTGAATGTCCGTGAAAAAATTCCTCGTCACCACTGCTGTGAACAAGGTCTCCGTCACTCACACTACTGTCACTGTGATACGGGTCACCGACTCCAGCCATTTTCAGCTTACAACACACTAAACAATCCCTAAATCCAACGTAGTTGAGTTCTCTACTAACCTATCTTGCCGCAGAATACTCGCCGATGGAAAGTGGTGGCGTCAATTGTTGAAAAACAGCACAAAACAAAAGTAAAATAGAACAGATTCGCACGGTACAGTCAACGCAAAACCAAGTGGCGGGAAACGCTTGCCTCCTAAAACGTCACTTCCGGAGTAGCGGACGAGTAATTTATAAAATTACGAAAAGCTGTAATTAAGTGGAAAATATGTCTAGGATAACCAACCAACCTTATTTTAGCTCAAAATNAATCCGCTACTGGCACTGGCATAATTTGAATAGTGACGTGTCACTTTTTATGTTAATGGAATATAGAAATTTGATATCCATGAATCGTAAACAATGTATCGTAGATGTTTAAGAACGAAGACCATGGCTCTGAACGTATTCCGTGACTGGTAGTAAAAGGGCCACATTCTCAAAGATTCGAGCACTCCATTTTTAGGCTGGGTGCGCGAATGGATGATGAGCTGTTCCCGTAAACATTACAATGGGGGACAAAATCAAGTGACCACTAGATTGAAAACTGCTCCCTTGACACTTTTTTGGTCCCCAATGGTTGATCATACATGTATTTTATGCATCTTGCCGTTACTCATTCACAAAACTTTGCGCACATACAGGCTATAGTGGATTTCAGCAGATAAGCCAATGGGCGTGTATCATATTTTCAGGTAAACGCCCGCATGTTTATTTGGAAAGGGGGGGTGTGAAACCGAAAGTTGCTATGAAAATGTTTGCGTATTTTTTGCATGCAACTGTGTTTTTTTATTTTCAAGCTTAAGTTCGCCAAAACTGTATTCTTTGTTAACAAATGAGTATGCTCCACAAAACTAATATGTGATTACAAGTTGACACTGAATGGACTTCTAAGGTGAACTTTTCTGATGATAAACGCCCCAATGTCTGAACGCTTGAAATCTGAAGTTGTAATACCACATAAACGTCCATGGCATAGACGTTTCATTGGGTGGGTCTTTCCGTGGAAATTCCTGGCAGTGATGCATACTGCAGGAAGTGCCAGACAGTGGTGAGGTCGGAACCAGGGTTCCTTTTGCGTGGCTGCATCGGATATTTAAGAAGCCTATTGAACACCGTGCGAGCCCTGCGAGATTTTCCGAGAAAGAACAGCCTGCACGCAATATCTGGTGCACTACACTGCTCGCGAATGCGATCACCTTTCCAATTAGAGTGCCCACCATTCCTTGCCTAGGCCTAAGTTGTTAAAGGTGTATCTTTGAAACGGGCTCGCGTCCAAACTACAGCGCCTGCCACAACGTCCCTTTCAAGGGCCAAACAATTCTTCGCAAAAGGAGTTGTTCGTTTTCTAAAATAAGCACATTACATGCGCACTGTATGTTTATTGCGTACGATATCATTACTATACAGTACTGATCGAAAGTCTCTTCCTATCGAATGCGGGTTCCAAACTGCGGTTGGACCGAGGCTAGCCCCAGTCCGGACTTCGTCAAATTCAAGTTGCAAAACGTGTGGAGCCTGTAACACCATGACAATGAGGCATGACAAATGTTGCCCGTCGATTCACCTGAATATCAGGCCGGGTTGCGATACCACAGTATTTTTCCTAATTATATGGAAACATATAGAGTTAAGACGCTAGTTAAATTAAAATCAGTTGTATGCTTTTCACTATTCAAAAATCATTGCGTTTTCATGTATCTTTTAATTGACTTTACACCACGAATGTTGCACCGCCGGGACCACCCCTAATTTATTGGCAAATAAACGCTACAAGAAAAGGTAATGGTTTTCTGACAATGAAAAGCACGAAAAATGTAAAAGAACATGTATAAATATTCAGATTCGCGATTTTAATGACGTCACAGCGCACTCGGTCCGGCCGGTGACGAGAACTGACCAAGCGAACAATCTCAAAAGACGCATAGAAGAGGTAATTGTTTTTGGAGCTGCTGGGTACGTGCCAAATGAAATTAAGCACTTGAAACTGAACGTAAAGTATATCCTTTTGAACTGGTAGCCAGTCCAAGTAAAACTTAGAAATAAACTTTATGTTTTGAGAAGCAAATAGGATCTGACTGTATTCTGTGGAATCAGCATGAAGTTGTCAACGACCACTAAGTACAAACATAGGCGAACATTTTGCCACTGCGAATTTTCAAAACATACTTCGATAGACCGTTGCCTGAGAGGTGGTCCCGGCGAGGAAACACTCGTGGTGTCAAGACAAGTGAACGATGCAAGAAAACGTAATAGTTTTTGAAAAGTGAAAAGCACGAAAAACGATTCAAGACATCGATAATGTGAGCAGAAAAAGCACCCTTTGAAGAAAAAGTAAAGAAAACGTATGAAATATTCCGATTCCGCTAGTTTGATGACTGACATCACAGTGCACTCGCTCGGCCATTGACAGACCGGACCAAGTAAACCTGCAAAAAACTCTAGTGTAAAAATTGGTAGATAACTTTCTAGAGACACGTAGAAGAGGTCATGGTTTTGTTTTAGCTGCTGGGTACATGTCAAATGGAATTAATTACTTTTCACTGGAGTCAAGTATGTCGTCTGGACCTGCATGGTAGCCAGCCCAAGTAAAACTTTAAAAAAAACACGCAAAAAGGACCTGACTGTATTCTCTGCCATCGGGTTTCAGTTGCCAACGATCAGTAATTACAAACATAAAGAAGATTTTGCCACTGAGATTTTCGAAACATCGATAGACCGTTGCCAATGAATGAGGTGTGGTCCAGACGGCGCCACACTCGTGGTGTCAAACCAAGTGAATAATATAAGAAAATGTAATGGTTTTGAACTGGTAAAAGCACGAAAAACGATTCTAGATATCGAAAATGTGAACAGAAGAAGCGACCTCTGAGTGAAGAAAAAGGTGAAAAAACTTATGAAATATTCCGATTCCCCAAGCTTGATGATGTCACAGAGCACTCGGTCCGGCTCGAGGCCTGTAGCGAGATCGGACCAAGTAAACCTGCAAACTATATTGAGCCGTAAAAATTGATTGATAACTGTCTATAGACACATAGAAAAGGTAAAAGTCTTTTGGAGCTGCTGCGTACATGTGAAATGAAATTAATTACTTTTCATTGAGTTAAGTAGGCCTATGCCGTCTGGCCACCCCGACTCTAAGTTGCTGCATAGCCAGCCAACTCAATTAAAATTTAAGAAACTTTAGGTTTTGAGACCGTAGGCCTAAATAGCATCTGACGGTATTCTGTGAAACGAATGAGCATCAAGTTGTTAATGATAATTAATTACAAATATATAGACGAAAACTGGATTTTCAACTAAAATATCGGTAGACAGTTGATCACGCGACGGCAGCGGAGTGCCAGCGGAACTAACAGTGAAAATCACGAAAAACGGTTTCAAACATCCGGAAATTGCGAGCAGAAGAAACGGACTTTCGGAAGAAAAAGTGAACGAACTTATGGTTCAGTACTCACCTCTGGCGATCGGGCCTGCCGCTGGGAGACCAGACCAGGCCAACAAGCAACCAAAATTACAGCATATGATCTTGAGCAGAAAAAAATTGGTTGATAACTCTCTGGAGAAAATCAGATGAAATGAGTGAAATTATATGTGAAATTTAAATGTTTGATTTGTCGGGATGTGCATTTTCGGCTCCGCGGCCAAGTCACTGCTGACTTTGTATTATCGTCTTGTTCTAAAGGATTAAAATAAATTAAAGACTTTTGTCGATCAGTGTTATTTTCATACCACATGGGGAGCTCAAGTTATAAAAAGCTCATAAAACTGAAATTTGGTTTAGAAAATTTATTCCAAGTTCAGTCACGCCCAAGATTCCGTGAGTTCACGTTAGTCTCCTGCACAGACCCTCGAGATTCCTTCACAAGCAATCCTCGACGTCAGCTTGTGAGGCCCGAGAACCAGGTTAGAGTTCACGTACATCAGTTAGTCGATAGTTGCGGTCGTTAACGCCAGGATCGCACGAAAGCCGGTCTCGCGTAATAATTTCTTTAATATACTCCTCAAAAATAGTTGAGTGACACAAAATATTGAATTAGCAGATGTTAAACAGGTGTACCAGTTCTGGTAAATCAAGTATATTAACTTCATGATTTAAATATCTTATCTCCACTGGTCATTTTTGGCAGGCAATTTTGGCGGTAGAACTTCCTTTTGTTGCTGTTAGGCCTTTCATGCTCGTGAAATTGTCTGTTGTGTTGTAAGTGTACATGTAAGTTATCAAAACATGTCTGAGTTGCACTTATTTTCGTGTCGCCTTTGTAATTATTGGCCATCTGACACGCAACCACACCATAACGTTGACTTGAGAGCTGTCACATTGTGATGCAATCATAGACTATAGATACTTAAGTCTTAACGAGTATCTCTATGTCTGATGTAGTGATGAGTGATGTAATCGCCTGAGCTGCAGTCCACGCCTGCGACATCTTTAGTCTTGGCGCACCATTTTCTGCACCCGGTCGTCCGAGTGAGCATATGTATACCGTTTTTAAGGGTAGCGTGGTAGTGGTGGGCTTCCAGGCCTTAGCGTTTGATAGTTTGTACCCCGTTACATTGTAACGTAGCTTGTAGGCTTGATGATTATATTTTGTTCGTCCGGGTACTACTTACAAAATTGCCTCTAAAGTTGGGTGACGTAAACAGGTGTCCCCATTGTGACATTACATGATTTCTTCTTTATCCAACTGTGCTTAGACCTTAGTTCAGCATAAATTGGTCATTTCGTGCCACTCACGGCACAGTGTGAATATTTACTTTATGAAATGTTGGTCTTGTTTTATTGCCATATTGTGTAAATGTGTGCTCGGTGAATAGCTAAAATCATCTTATGTGGCCGACATGGTTGTTATGGGACATCTAGTAACTAGTGACCGTGCTGAAAAGTTTATCATGTGAATACCAAAAACTGGCCAATTTGGCCGACTTGTTGGGTGAATAGCCATTATTCAGCCCAAAAATCAAGGCATCATGGGTCTTGATATTATGATTTATTAGTTATTTACAAGTTAGTGCTCATAACTGGCATCTGTCTGTGTTTTGAAGTTGAATCTTGAAACTTCTTACATGACAACTGTTCATCAAATTGTTTTGTCCTCCGTAGTTGCAACCATGGACACCTCACTTACTGGAAACCAGATTCGCCAGTCATTTATTGACTTCTTCAAGGAGAAGGAGCACATTTATGTTCACTCATCTTCTACAATTCCACACGATGATCCCACCCTTCTGTTTGCCAACGCTGGCATGAATCAGGTTTGTATATTATAGAAAACTTGCTGGCATGAATCAGGTTTGTATAGTATAGAAAACTGGGTTTTCCTCCAATAATCGAAAACATGAAATTCATGGAAGGTTGACCTCTTTTGCAGAAATTTTATACATTTCGTATGGAATTTCCTTATTTCTGTAGCAGAGACCATAGTTATATTTTTATTACCAAAACAAAGAATATAATCCATCAAATTTGATTATTAACAAATTGATCGACGATCGCTTTGCACAGCTGATGTGTGTAAGTAAATGTCCATTATTTCTGAATGTGGCATAGTTCTTTTTCCGGCTTTGAGCAACGAAAAACGTGGCAGTTGTCAGTAAACTGAAGCTGCGGCATAATTCAATGAAAAAATTAGAAGGTGGAAATGGAGCTATTAAGCACTGGCCTTTAATTTTTTTTTTTTGAAAATGGGATTGACTTGGATCAACAGTTTGTGTTAATCTGGATCAATAGTCAGAGTTTATCTGAATTAAAAATTGGGTGTAACGGCTAGAAAATGTTATCCGTGTTACACATAAAAAATTAACAAATTGTGTACCTGTAGTCTGCAAACATGGTGCTGGTTGAGAGCTGCAGGCAAGCCAGCAGTTTGGCATTTGGCATCTGAAATGAGCAGCAAGAAATATACAGAATTTTGAGGAAGCTAAACATGCTGTCTGGGCAAGTTCCGTATGAATCTGATCAGTCATTTCTGAGATACTTCATGTATGATGTTCCAAAGTTTGCCAAATTTAACTGTTTTTATAGGGTCCTTCATAACCTTAAGGTATTGTAAAGATGCCCAACAACACCCTTGCACTTGATTAGGTTGAGCTGTGTCCGCTTAGTTCTAATGGTTTTCAAAATGTCTTTTCTTTTGCAGTGTAATATTGCGCGTGACTTTTATTGTAGTTCAAGCCTATCTTTCTGGGCGTGGCTGACCCTAACAGTGACATGTCCAAATGGGTTCGTGTTGCCAACAGTCAAAAGTGCATTCGAGCTGGAGGCAAACACAATGACCTTGACGATGTAGGCAAGGATGTCTACCATCATACCTTCTTTGAGATGCTGGGAAACTGGTCATTTGGCGATTACTTCAAGGTATTTCTAACACATTCACAGTTCAAATTTGGCTATGTATTGTCTGCAACATTTACACGTTAGGTATCTTATGGGAAATATAGCGAAACAACCTCACTGTTTTTTCTCTGCCACTATGATGTATAATACCTAAAGTGACTAACTCAAAGGTACTGATTAATTTAAAAAAGGAAATAGTGTATACTAGTCCTTATTCGATTCATTCTAATGTGTTTTATTTGTATATATTCTGTGTCTTAATGAAGTGTTTGTAGTAAGCCCTGAGAAAGAACAGTTGTCATGAATTGGGCTACCCACTTTAAATAAATCTGAACGAAAGTGAACTAAATTAACCAACATAACGGGATATTATCAGTCGAGAAAATGTGACAAGAACTGGGGGCCTCCCAGTAAGCTTGCATGTCATATCATGAACTTAGTGCCCATTGCAGTTAGCGCTTATCTCACCAACATGTTCAAATGTGAATACTCTTCCTGTTCACTTGTCTCCTATGCCAACATGTTAAAATGAGAACACTTAACATGTTCATTTGTCTATCACATCAACAAACTCTACCTGTTCATTTGTCCATCACGTCAATAAACTCTACCTGTTCATTTGTCTAACATGCTCTAGTGTGAACCCACTAGCTACCTGTTCATTTGTCTCTCACATAGCCATCAGTTATCTTCACTTTTTCTCTGACTGGCATTAAACAATATATGGCTAGTGGGAATAATCAGCATTGATAGGGTGTTAATGTTTATTTCACCTAAATCTGAATACAATCTAATAATGGTAAATTCACTGGGACAGGCTTCACGGTTTGTGGTCTCCTAGCTTTGTAAATGTTTCGCTGATCTTTTGTTTTAGCGGGAATGTTGTACATGGTGCTGGGAGTACCTGACCAAGCGGTTGAAGATGCCTGAGGAGCGACTCTATGTGACCTACTTTGGAGGGGATGAGTCTATGGGTCTGGAACCCGATGTAGAAACAAGGGATATCTGGATCAGCTTGGGGTAGGTTGTCTTGTGTGTAGGGAGGGAGCCAGAGTTTGAGACCTTGGCCATGTGGATCACTTTGGGGTTAGTGTGCCAGTCTTGTGTCTGTGTGCGTGTATATGGCAGTACTCTTTGATCTAGTTTGACTGAGTGACATAGCTGAGAAAAGTTTGGGTGTATTCATCACTCAAATATTGATGCTCTGGGTTCCTGACATGTGTTCAGAAGGCGTTGAGTCATTGCAGATTCCCCAGGAGATATAAGATATAAGGCCTCTCAGGTAAAAATAAACATGTTTACCATCCCCGCCTGCCGCTAGAAAATGTACTGCTCTGGTTTTTAGAGAATTGTGTGTCAACAAAAACTGTTGGCAGTACGAGATGTATTCACAAAGAGTACACAATGTTGCCATGTTTTGTAGGCATCGTGCCAAAGAATCTGTATCCAATCATAATGTCGGCGTTTTTCTCTGGCATAGGCAATATACACATGCAATATTCAAAAAGAGTTCATTCGAACTGTTCCACTTCACCCGAGCATACTTCTTGGAAACTTTGGAACCGTGTAAAATGGGTTCTCAGGTGCACTGAATAACAGATATGTTTGATAAATAAATTGCTGTGGCATACAATGAAAGTGCACGGCTTACTGTGTTGTTGGTAAGCATCACTTCAAATAACAGGACTACGCTGATAACCTGCTAACTAGGACGCGACTGCTTCAGATGCAACACAAAGCGCGACTCAAATGTAATTCCACTTCATTACCGTTTTGAAAATAATTTAATATCCTTTTATCTAATTGTTTGAATGTAATATCCTTCTAATGTTAATCCCCTCCTATGCAGTCTGCCTCCTGACCGTGTATTACCATTTGGAATGAAAGATAACTTCTGGGAGATGGGTGACACTGGCCCCTGTGGACCATGCACAGAGATTCACTTTGATCGCATTGGTGGCCGTGACGCTAGCCACCTGGTGAACATGGATGTGCCAGAGGTGTTGGAGGTCTGGAATCTTGTCTTCATTCAGTTCAACAGGTACACAGAAGCTTAATCAGATAAATAAGTCACATAACTTTTATATCACATATCTTAATAACATGTATACCACATATCTTAACAATACATATATCACATGTCTAACAGCACATGCATCTCATATCATAACAACACAATATATCGCAAATTCTAACACATTTTACATCTTTTAACAGCACATATATCTTATATCTTAACAGCACATATATCTTATATCTTAACGGCACATATATCTCATATCCTAGCAATATTTATCACGAATTCTACCTGCACATTTGTCGCATATCCTAACAGCACATATGACATATCCTAACAACGCATGTATCAAATATCCTTACAACTCATATATCACATATCCTAACAATGCACATATCACATATCCTAACAATACATGTATCGCATATCCAGGCATCACATCAATCTGGAGACCATGAGACATATAAAACAAGCTAAATCTTGCTGTTGCATAGTTAGTGTATGCAGTAAATCTAGATTTATTCAGTCCGTAAAATTAGTATGAAAATGTGACAGATTGGCTGGCATAGTAGCATTTGTTTCATGTCGGACATGTAAAATACAAAACGATAAATACAATATTGAATTAGGGAAAGACTTTACAGTAAACCTTAGATAGAGGGTTTTGGTGATGTGTTGCAAGTCGGTCAATGGTTATCTCAAACCTTGAATGAAGTTACTACCGGGATTTTCCGTAGATAAGCCCACCCGATGAAACATCCATGGGCGTTTGTTTGGAAAATTATGCCAAATACACGCCCATGGGCGTTTATTTGGTGTTACAACTTGTGGTATCAAGTGTACTGCCAGTGGGATGTTCATTTGGAAATTTTCCTCTTAAAAGTCCACTCAGCGTCAACTTTTATCACAAATTCAGTTTTGTGGAGCATTTATCATTTATAAAAAACGAACAAGGCGTTGGCGAGCTATGCATTTATTAACAAAAAATTTTAAAAACGCTGTTTTATTTTAAAAAGTGTCAAGTCAAGCAAAACTATGACTTTACGTTTACACGCCCCTTTTCCGAATACACGCCCGGGCGTTTATTTGATGTTGCTAAAACGCCTGAAAATTTTCATTTTCCGAATAAACACCCATGGGCTTATCTACGGAAATTCCCGGTAATATGGTTCAACCTTTCAGAGCCCAGAATTTCGTTGCGATTCACTAAATGCCTGGTATAAAAAATAACTTCTTTTTTGTCAAAATTTTGCTCCACATGTACTCGGCAGTCTGTAGCACACCCTTGACAAAGAGCGCATCACTCGATACGTGGGGATATTTTAATATATTTTAGTACCGACGCTCGTCATTTTAGTTTTACTAGTTTTACTATAATTTTATCTACCAATTGTCTTGAAATTTGCACACAAATTATGGCTGCTCATTAGTTCAAAGTTCACTGTCGTGGTCATTATGGTACCCAAGAGTTAGTGTCTTCATTGACAGTATCACTTGATTAAAGTTCAATGGAAAGCGACATGCTTTTTGGTGTGGGTACGAATAAGCAATCGTCATAGCATATTAAAAGATTGAAAGTGAACCTTAAAATGCATCAAATCAATACTTAGACTGAACGTGAACCCTAACGTGCATTAAATTAATACATAGATTGAAAGTGAGCCTTAAAATGCATTGCATTTATAGTACGTAGGTTAGCATGTGTTCTACACACAACCTAATCAAGACACACCCCATCTGATCACCGTGACATTAAATCTCACAATCTTATAAGTCTGATTTCATGTCCACAAGATGACTGTGGTGTCACCAGATGTTTGTGACCTGACAACCTTCCCATAATTCATTTGAAAAACGACAGCAAAGCCATGAGAGGAAATCCCACGAATTGAAGATTGATGAGTCCAGAAACCTGGCTTAGAAGTTTGCACTGTTGTTAAATTCTTTGGACATTGGTTCCTTACTTCTAACAAGGGTTTTCTGTTCATTTCTGTTATACAGGGAGAACGAGACTACTCTAAAGCTGTTACCAAAGAAACATGTAGACTGTGGTATGGGCCTGGAGCGCCTTGTCTCCGTTGTTCAGGGCAAGATGTCCAACTATGATACAGACTTTTTTGTTCCCTTTTTTGAGGCTATTTGCAAGGTAAGTGTTGAACTTGTACCTGCGAGAGAGCATTTCACATGGGACTAAAGAGTCTGTGTATGGGTAGTTAATTTAGTTGTTGAAGAGTCAACGTGTATAGGTGAATAATTTAGTTGATAAAGAGTCAACGTGTATAGGTGAATAATTTAGTTGATAAAGAAAGAAATTAAATGATTTGAGGCAGCAATGTTTCTCTCGTGCTCCCTTTAGAACTTTTATAGAGGAAGGCAACTGGTTTCAGTGTCATTTTTGGTTAAATTGCAATTTTCTGGTTCTCCAAGATAGGTTTTCAAGGTTCTGAAAATTCTCCGTGTTCCAATAAATTATGCATGTACCACTTCGTAAGTGAGGGTCGTGGCCTGAATCCTTGCCCATCTGTTTCTGTGACGATTCGTTGACTTGTACATCTTTTGATTGTATACTACTTTCCAAAAATTGCTTCGCAATAATTCTTTGCCTTCGACGATTACTGAGATTGAACTAGAACTCAGGTGATTGGTATTTAGTCACTGTTTGGTCTGTAGTGGACGGGAAATGGCTGTAGTAGACAGGAAATTGCTGTAGTGGACAGGAAATGGCTGTAGTGGATAGTAAATGGCTGTAGTGGACAGGAAATGGCTGTAGTGGAAGGAAATGGCTGTAGTGGACAGGAAATGGCTGTAGTGGACAGGAAATGACTGTAGTGGACAGGAAATGGCTGTAGTGGACAGTAAATGACTGTTGTAGTGGACAGTAAATGGCTGTTGTAGTGGACAGGAAATGACTGTAGTGGGCAGGAAATGGCTGTAGTGAACAGTAAATGGCTGTTGTAGTGGACAGGAAATGGCTGTAGTNAGGAAATGGCTGTTGTGGACAGGAAATGGCTGTTGTGGACAGGAAATGGCAAGCTGAGGTACTCAGTGACCCATGCGTAATTAATGGAACCCATGGAATTGATTGTCTTGAAATTTGACTTATGATAACCAGAAAATAGTAATTTAACCAAAAAAGACACTATAACAGTTGCTTTCCACTTCAAACAATAAGTGAAATAAGGAAACTACCAAAAGGAACTGCAATAGTAATGAATTATGTACCAAGTGAAAGCTGCTCTACGAGGCATCAAAAGTCTAGAGAATGGAACACCTTTTTACGCTCCCACATGTAGTTATGCTGTCCGGCATCCACTGCTGTATGTGCAACAGCCCTGAATGATGTTCGAAAAATTTTGTAGACGTGTTCTATCATGGATGGGACAACGTGTCTTGAGCGAAATTTCAGCAGCCTAAAAGCATTCGTAGAACCTCTTTGAGGTTGGTAGATTCATGAAATTGAAGAAAAAAATCTTATTGAAATTACAGAGACAGAGACACCTGGTGGCTGCCTAAAGTATTGCTCACAGGTGTCTTTGAAAAGCAAGTTCATGGTAACTGACACGAGCTGTGACCTCACATGGAATTTTTCTGCACCCACAAAAACTTTTGTGGTCACTGAAAGTCGGCATCCCGTTCTTCTGGCTGTCGGTCAGTCCATCTGTTGTTATTTCTTGTCCGTCAATTATCCCAAGAACCACTTGGCGTATCATGATGAAATTTGGTGTAGAGATACTTAACGGAAACTTCTGGATTATGTGATTTCTTAACTGCTGACCTGGGCCGAGCTTCTTAGATGCAAGACTGCAGCCAGAAGTTAGTATGATCACATGTTTGGGGATGTGTCGTGATTTTGCGTTTTCATCCATGATATGCTGGCTCGCTGGAACATCAAACTACATTATGGCTGGTGTGTGTGTGAAATGGCGTCAATCTGTTCTAATGTCTTAGTATGTCATTGTTGACTTTCTGTTTAAAGGGGACTGGTTCACGCCCCTACACTGGCAAGGTCGGTGCTGAGGATAGTGATGGAGTGGACATGGCCTACAGAGTATTGGCTGACCATGCTCGCACGCTCACTGTGGCACTGTCTGACGGCGGCCGCCCTGATAACACTGGCAGGGGGTGAGTAAATCAACTTGATCTGATGTAATAATGCGGTATAAAATATTGGGATTTACTCGTCCTGTTAATAATCTTTCAGATAGCAAGTTACATTTGACTGCTACCTACATGTCAATGAATCTATATTCTATGAACTTAAAATCAACCTTTCAGTTGTCTTCACTAACCTCAGTCCTGGCACTAATTGGATAGAATAGACAACACACAAATGCTCTGACTGGTTAGTCTTAACATTTGCATGCACGTGTTGGGAATTATGCTTCATAATTCATTTAGGTATGTGTTGAGACGTATCCTGCGGCGTGCTGTTAGATACGGCACTGAAAAGCTGAATGCAAAGCCAGGCTTCTTTGCCACACTGGTTGATGTTGTCATAGAGACTCTGGGGGATGCATTTCCTGAAGTTAAAAAAGATCCTGAGCTGGTGAGCAAATTTTTATAACAATTCATGACTCAAACCATATGTCAAGCTTGTATGCCACATTTTTAAGTTGCTGACACTATATGTGAAGAAGAAACTTTAAAAGATTTTGTGGGGCAACTTAAGGATGCAGTTGATCGTGGTGATCTTGGCGTAATTAGCAAGGTCACTCCGAGAAAACTAAGTTTTGACCAGAAAAATGTTGTAGTCCTAATGTCTGAAGAGGATAGCTTTAGATTTTTGTCATATTTCTTAAAAGGTGAAGATGGGGCATCTTCAGGAGTCAGTTGTTTTTAGTAACCTTGGCATTGTTTTCAAGGTAGCAAGAAAAATAAAACTTTTACTTTGGAAATGTTGTTGCAAGATATGTATATTTCTTACTTGGTGAAGTAAAATTCCTCTTTGTCATAAAATCGGACTTACTGTTGTTTCCTTCCTCCCTTTCTACCTCCCCCTCCCTCTCCAACCATTTTTGGTGATCTTGTTTTCGTTTTCGATGTCATGAGTTGAACATCAAGAGTTGACTTGGAAAATGTTGGCAAGATATCTCTACAGGACTCGATTTGGCAACACGCAGCTTGGCTTGCCAATGCAACCTCAGACTTTTTGGCGACCTGGTAAAAACCTCAAGTTGCCACAAAGTTGCCTTGCATGCATACGAATATGTGCTCAAAAACCACTGAAAGTAAACAGGCGGGAGTTGTAAATGATCTGCAAAAACTGTAAAGGTCCATTCATGACTCGCACTCAAACAGCATATCCTGACCATTTGTGGAGGCCAGTACTTCCACCCCTCCCCCTCCATAAGGGGCTTCCTTGATTTGGTGAGTTCATATCCTGTTTGGCAACCCGGGAGTTTTGCCTGATCACATTTGCAGAGTTGAGATCATGTAACCTATGGGCCCTGTTCTAGAAAGGAAATGTTACTTTTGTTCATATTTTGTATCAAGGTGTAGGTGGGTCATTTTGGTGACCTAGTCACAGGAAAATCAAATTTTGACATCTCAAGTAATTACATTTTGTTCATAGTTTGTGGGTGTCGCTTGATAGTCCGAAGGTGTGCTAGTCTGAAGGTCTGAAGTTTTATGCCTTCATAGGTCCGAAAGTTAATAAGTGTGATGGTTAAATGTTTGTTTTAGTTTGAACTTTCTATTTGATGACCATGATGTTGGGACATGTTAGAGGAAGGGCAGTCCTTCTTGCGCTGATATTGCCAAAACAAATTCTTTTCATTCTATGAGTAAAGTATACTTGCATTGAACATCACAACTGTCCATTACTGATAATCTCATTTGATAAGGTTGTGTGCTAACTGTTTTGAAATTTAAAGTAAAGTAGCGTTCCATCATAGAAGTGTAAGCCACTTACTGCTGTGATTTTGTGTTATTTGTCAGTAAGGTAGTAGTTTTGTACAATATTGTTCACTTTCAGGTAAAAGAAATAATCAATGAAGAGGAAGCACAGTTCTTGAAGACGTTATCTCGTGGTCATCGCATGCTTGAGAGGCACATGCTGAAGATTGGGGAGACAAAGCTGCTGCCAGGTACTTAATAGTGACTCTCTCTCCCAGACTTTATGTGAACAACTGTCTCTTATAATACAGTGTCATTGCTTTGTCTAATTTCAATACTTTCCAGTTTAGTTCGAAAACTATGTTGTGTTGTAAAGGGGCAGAATACCTGTAGATTGAAACTGGTAAACATAACCACCTGTTGCAGGTGAGGTTGCCTGGCGCCTGTATGACACTTATGGTTTTCCTGTTGATCTGACGGAGTTGATGGTTGAGGAGAAGGGACTGCATGTGGATATGAAGGGCTACGAGGAGGCCAAACAGGACGCTCAGGTGGGTAGTGCAGCTAACCTGCAACCTTCTAGTAACAGATAATACTTCAACTCTGCAGCTTCAGTTTCATTTTGATATGCCCACATTTACGTGTGGGTGCATATTGCTGTCATCTCTGCCCAAGTGACCGGTTTCCTCTGCTTTATCTCTTAAACCCTTGCAAGATATTCATTAATTTTGACAGATTTGATCCCATAAAGCTGAAACAGATGATGACGGTTTTCAGACGGATCCGACATCCGACTACTGCTGTAGTTTTGAGCTTTTTATTGTTGTTTGGGGTAAAAGAATTTCTGTATGCTATCCAGGTAACCGATAGATGGATTTCAATCAAACTTGACAGTTTTTTATGCATCCACATCATTATGTTTGGTCGCATATTGCCGTCATCTCTGTCTGGGCGTCCGTCTGTCTGGCGTCCGCAGCTGTATCTCCTAAACCCCTCACAGGATCTTGATGCGATTTGTCAGATGTGTTCCTATGAAGATGACGACGGATCAGGACAAATTTTGGACCTCTCCGACTACCGGTGTGCCCCCTAGTGGCAATTTTATTTTTTACGCTTTATCTTCGGAGGTCCTCGGACAGATTTTCACAAAATATGGCAGTTCAGCATCTATTAGTGAGATGATGTCATCCGTTTTCGGACGGATTCGAGGTACTTTGCACCACCTAGTGGCTATATTTTTACTGCTTCGGAGTCTATTTTTTGGCGTCTACCCTGCTATCAACCAAACCTCTCTAGGATGATTTTGAAAATTGGCATATAAGTTCTTACTGTGAAGAATGTGGCTGCCGATGATTTTCCAACAACTTCGACTACTGTGACGCCGCCTAGTGGTAGTTATGTTTGTTTTTGCGTCCATGGCTGTATCTCCTAAATCCTCTGCAGGATCTTTATTGAATTTTGCTGGAAAATTTATATCAAGTTGACAACAGAGGATGACTACTTTTGGACGGATCGCACTACCATGGTGCCCCCTAGTGGCAATTTTAGGGTTTTTTTTGCTTTTACCTCTGTATCTTCAAAGGTTGTCAACGGATTTTCATAAAATTTGGCAGATAGGCATCTGTTAGTGAGGAGACGCTATCATCCAATTTTCGGTTGAATTCAAGGCATTTTGTACCACCTAGTGGCCATTTTTACTCTTTTCGAGTCTGTTTTTTGGCATCTGCCCCTCTGTTAACTAAACCACTCTAAGAATGATTGTGGAACTTGGCATGTATGTTCCTAGTGTGAAGAGGAGGGCTGACGATGCTTTTCAACGACCTCAATTTCTGTGGCGTCTCCTAGTGGCAGGTTTTTTACGCCCATGGCTGTATCTTTATTGAATTTAGCAAGTGTATTAATATGAACTTGACAACAAAAGACGACTTTTGAACGGATCGGACTACCGGTGTGTCCCCTAGTGGCAATTTTAGTTCTTTAATTTTACCTCTGTATCTTCAAAAGTCCCCAACGTATTTTCATAAAATTTGGCAGATAGGCACCTATTAGTGAGTTGGCGCTATCCGCTGGTTTTCGGTTTGATTCGTGGTATGTTGCACCACCTAGTGGCCATTTTTACTGTTTTGAAGTCCTGTTATTTGGCATCTGCCTCTCTGTCAACCAAACCACTCTAAGGATGGTTGTGGAAATTGGCATGCTTGTTCCCAATGTGGAGAAGAACTCTGATGATGATTTTCTGACGACTTCATTTACTGTGGTGCCTCTTAGTGGCAGTTATGTTTTTTGTGTCGATAGCCTCATAGTGGCTATTTCTTTTTTTGTTTTCCTCGATTTCTCAGAAGTTCCTTGACAGATTTTTATGAAATTTGGTAAATAGCTTTGATGATGCATACCAGTTTTGGGATATATTCTGTGTATTTTGCGCTATCAAGTGGCCATTTTTATGTTCCAAATAAACACCTCTAGAAGTACACCATTGTGGTGCATTCATGGGTGCCTTTCAACGCTCAGCGTTGCTCTTGTTGTAAGGACTATGTGCATTCACTGTCAATTTCGGCACGTTGGACTTCTTAAACACCTTGAAGTCATGGCCATTTTGGTTGGAACACGGATCATTTTCAGTTCTGTTTGGGAAAAGCATGTTCCAATTATATTTAGAGAATCAGTGGATGGATTTCAAGAAGCTTGTATGTGATGGTAATGTGCTGAGCGGATTTGACTGCTGCAGTACCCCATACTGGCCATTTTGTTTTCAACCAAGGGTTTTTTCTGCATTTTTAGTTGTAAGAACACTTTCTAGATAATGTCTAATGAGATTGGTGGATTTGAATGAAACTTGACACAGTGGCCAGTGTGCTATGACCAGATGAGTGTTGGGTAGATCCGACTACTGTAGCATCCCCCAGTGGCAGCTTCGGAATTAACAAGGTTTTTTCAGTATTTTGACTTTAAGAACATTTCCAAATGATGTCTATACAATCAATTGACAGATTTCTATGAAACCTGACACACAGTTGTGTATTAAAAGCAATACATCAGCACCAGTCAATTTTTTGGACGGATTTAACTATTGTGGCCATTTCGTCCAGTTGTCTTGTTATCAAGGTTTGTGCACGATATTTCAAAAACCAGTATTTGGACATCCTTGACAAAGGTGTTGAGCATCTTTAAGGTGTTTCCTGTCTCTTCATTGTGCTCCGTCCACCGGGCTTATCTGTGTTTTTGGGGAAATAGTATTTCCGGAACCAATGGATTTCAAGGAAACTTGACACAGAGGTATATAATGACAATGTGCGGGAACTAATTTTGATATTTCGGTGAATTTGACTACTGCAGCATCTTCTTGTGGCCATTTTGATCTTGATAAGCTGCTGGTAAGTGTTTTTAATGAGGAACGTTTCTGGATGATATCTAGACAGTCAACCAATTTACGATGAAACTTGACCTATTTGTTCTCAATAACAGCATGACTGATACTTGAACAGATCAGATTACTATTAAAAAGCAACACCCATTACATAACGTGTTTAAATCCTGCTTGCGAGTCACACCGTGGGTGCTGCTTTTCTGTTACTTGTACCTTGGCTTTGTGTTTAAATCCTGCTTGCGAGTCACACCGTGGGTGCTGCTTTTCTGTTACTTGTACATTGGCTTTGTGTTTAAATGCTGCTTGCGAGTCACACCGTGGGTGCTGCTTTTCTGTTACTTGTACCTTGGCTTCGTGCCTCATTCACAAAATACCGAGAAATTGGGAAAGCTATTTAATTTGTTGACAGTGCGCACTTGTGCAATTTCAATTCTTCCTGAATTGTCAAATAATCCATTCTTTGTGATATTAAGTGACAGATTTGTATAGCTTACTACATGAGCTGATCAGTTTAAGGGTTTCACGTTGTTTTTATGAACCTAAACTTGTGCACATGTTACAGTTGATGGTAACTTTGCTTTGCCAACTTACACTACCTCGCCTTGTTTTGGTCAAATTGGGACGATTTTACATTGATATGTGTATTGCATGATCATGTTTGTTCAGCAATTAGATTATTTTTGACGAGTTTTTTTCAGCTACGCTCTCAAGGTGTCAGTGGTGTGACTGAAGACTTGCTTGGGCTTGATGTGCACGCAATTAGTGAACTACAGAATAAAGGCTTCTCTCAAACTAATGACTCATTCAAATACAGCTACACCTCTGATGAATGTGGCAAGTACTGTGAGTAACATTAAGTACTAGACATGCTGTGAAATGTATCAAGTGAACTGGGAGATTGGCATTCACTAGGTGTCACTAGTGAGACCATGGTCCTAGCTCTTTAAATGTATTCTGTTTGTTATGTGCGACCCTTAGGCCTTGAATGCACATCCCGTGTTGACGCACTAATCTCTGTTCTCATCGCAAATTCTAGCTCCATCTTATGCCATCCAACAATGCATCGATGAATACCATTTTGTTTACATCTGTCCTCTTTATTGTGCACTGAGACTTTTGCACAATATTCTGTCTTGTAATAATTCAGACCTACGAAGTTAACTTTGTTTTTCACACCCGTTCTTTGCCACTCGTTAAAAATGACTATGTGCTCTGAGCAACAACATTCAGAGTAAGTTTTGTAAAAGAAAATGAAATGTAAATTTATGAAATTTGACGTCAATTCTGACATAAATTTCTTTATTTTTTATGGCAAAGTCCAGTTTGAAAGTTGTGTAGCTCTATTATTGCCTTGACACTGTGTTTTGTTATACAATTCTATTCCAAAGTGGCAGTGACACAATGAAGTGTTGTGTATGCTTGGTTGTTTTCAGCATTCCCTTCAATCACTTCAACTGTCAAAGCATTGCGCTTCAACAAGCAGTTTGTTGACCAAGTGACCACTGGGCAAGCATGTGGCGTACTGTTGGACGATACTTGTTTCTACGCTGAACAAGGTGGTCAGATCTATGATGAGGGTTACATGGTGAAAGAGGATAATGAGGTAGTTTAGACACTTCACAAGTAGGCGAGTAATGGTCCTAATGAGATATATTACACACTGTACATGATAGACAGTAATCATCGTTATGAGATATATTGCACACTGTACATGACAGCAATGGTCATTATAAGTTATATTACACACTGCACATAATAGACAGAAATTGTCATAATGAAATATATTACACGCTGTACATGACACCAATGGTCATAATGAGATATATTACACGCTGTACATGACACCAATGGTCATAATGAGATATATTGCACACTGTACATGACACCAATGGTCATAATGAGATATATTGCACACTGTACATGATAGACAGCAATGGTTATAATGAGATATGTTGCACACTGTACATGATAGACAGTGATTCTAAGGAGTTATGCTTCACACTGTGCATGTTAGACAGCAATGGACATAATGAGATGTGTTAGGCACAACTAAGATAATTATCATGGCCCTAATAACTTATGTTGCACTCCTCACACATTAAACATCAATGATTGATTACATAACCTCACATCTGTATATCACTAGCACACTAAGTCGCCATCTGTACAACATCACATCTGTTTATCACAGTCGCACTAAGTTGCCATCTACATAACCTCACATGTCTATCACACTCACATAAGTGATAACTTTAGCCGTCATATACAACACTCACACAAGTGATATCTTTAGCTGCCACTTACATAAATTCAGAGATGTTTATCACATTCACTTAAGTGAGATTTTTAGTTGTCATCTACATGACATCACATGTTTTTATCACACTCAGACAAGTGATGTGTTTAGTATAAGTTTATTGTCAGGAAACTAGGCCTACCTGGCCCGTGTTACAATTACAATCATAATACGTACAAACAGGTGAAGCACTGTCAATTATCTGAGCTGTGTTTACAAAATGATCAATTTGGAGACAACATTTTCAAAAATTTATCTTTAGCATTAGGGTTGTATAAATAGCTCTGCAGGAAGAAATCTTCTCAAGCTGTCAGAGTAACCACATTCTATTCATAAGTGGTATTCATTTTCAATACATGGTCTTACACAGAATGTACACAACATCGTAGACCTTGGCTTGTTGCAATGCCTTCCTTTTTCAGTGAAAAAATTATGTGCTGAGCACTTCAGTCTGTTCATTTGTGTTCTAATTGCAATACTATCAATCATATCTAAGTAATCTTCATAGTATGTAATTTATTTTACGTATACGTTTCGAGTTTTGACGATTTATTTAAGAGATCAAGCATTATTGTTGCTGGTCAACATCCTTACATATCACTGTTTATAAATAAATGCAAGAACTGAGGTTCTGTTCCCATACCGTGTATAAATCAAGCTTTACTAAAACCAAGCGAGAGCAAAAGTTCCCTTCTACATAACATCACATCTGTCTGTCACAGTCACACATGTGATACCTTCAGTTGTCCTATACAGTCACACATGTGATACCTTCAGTTGTCCTATACAGTCACACATGTGATACCTTCAGTTGTCCTATACAGTCACACATGTGATACCTTCAGTTGTCCTATACAGTCACACATGTGATACCTTCAGTTGTCCTATACAAACATCTCAGTCAAGTGGCACTGGCTTATCAAGTGCCAGTCAACCAACTTGAAAGGCCTTTCTTGAAATATTCTGTAGCTGTAACACTTTTCAAAATCATCACTGTTTTGTTAATATCTCCTAGCAATTTCATAACCAATTTCTTCCCATACCTTAGCACCTATGTGTGTATTATTTTGAACAAAATTCCACCAAACACATGACATCCATGCCTAGGGTAGGGTGACACCTGGTGTCTCTCTTTCGTATTTACTAGCATGTCTCATTGCGTGTACTGTTCAATGATTTCTTAATGATGCTCTTTAGATTTATGGTTGTCAGCGGGTAAGTTTTGATTTCAATTGTTTTGTTTGGTTGTATTTACTCAAAATCTCATTCATTTTTGTTCATGTAACTCATTTCCTGGCTAATGCTGCTTTCCCCTTAACTGTCTGAATGGCTTTGGTAAATGCTGTGCCCCCTAGTGGCAATTTTAAATTCACATTTGCCTCTACGTCATTGGAATTTTGGGGAATTTTTATGAAGTTTGGAGGGTAGTTTAATAGGAGAAGACGATGCCTTTCCAATTTTGGACGAGTTGGACTTATTCTGCTTCATCCCATGAGCGTTTTTCCGATACTGTAAAACACCCCTATAAGAACACCTGATGCAATCGTGGGTGCATTTCAGTGCACCACATTGCGCTTGTACAAGGTCTGTGTTGTCCGTCAATTATTGGCGTAGTGGCTTGACAGGTTTTGATGAAACTTGACATAAGGATATGAGGCAGTAATGTGCTGGCAGCAGTAAGACAGATTCAACTATTGTAGCTATTCTATGTACCCACATAAGCATATTTTGAGTGCATATTGCGGTCATCTCTGTCCGATGCCCACTGCTGTATCTCGTAAATGTCTTACAGGATCTTAAT
Organism: Phoronis australis; assembly: GCA_002633005.1. Taxonomy (NCBI): domain Eukaryota; kingdom Metazoa; phylum Phoronida; family Phoronidae; genus Phoronis; species Phoronis australis. Next base: position 876,311 of record NMRA01000057.1, read on the forward strand.
GCGATTTGGTTGATGTTCCACTGAAGCTGACCTGTTACAAACTGATCCCTCTGATACTGTTGTCTCAATGTCTTTGGAGAAGGACATGCAATGCCGTGCCATTATTGTATGGATTTGATGCATTTTGCACTCACCACCTATTGACAATTTTTGTTGTTTTCAAGTCATTTACATGGTCACTGCCCCTCTATCTGCCAAACCACTCAAAGAATCATGAAGATATGCATATTTGTTCATGATAAGACCTCAGCTGACGTTGAGTTTTGCTTTGGTGTCCCATAGTGGCAATTTTATTTTTTCCTTCCACGACCATATCTCCTTACCATTTAATAAGAATTTTGTGAAATTTAGCAGCTGGCTAAATTAGCTTATTGTTAAACGAGCAATTGTACAACCCCAGAAGCATACCATTTGTGGTGCTGTCCTAGGCGCACTACAATACCTTGCATTGCTTTCATGTATTGTTATTGCATTACCATCAATATAGTGCAGTTACCCAAGATTTCAGATGAAGTAACATTGGGTCTTTTTGGGGAATACTGCTGTCCTGTTGACTCAGTTGAACCTGGTATCCTTGACGTGACCTTATAAGGCAGTGTTGAATATATGATGTTAGATTACTGTGTTGGAAGTACATTAAATTTGTTTATTTTATGTCAACACAGCCTTCATTTACACCTGACTGTTTTGTATATCTCATGTCAAAGATTACCACAACCTTGGGATAAGTGAACTGAGCAAGAGGACAGGAAGACTTACGGATAATTTTCAGATGATAGCTGTAATTTTATATTGTACATTACTACAAAAGCTGACAGTGATAAGCCATTTTTATACTAAACTTTCAAGTGTTCTAGACATCACCAGTCATGGACACTCTCTGGTGATGGCTGTCAGCTGATGTACCGTTACAGTGTTCTAAACATAACCAGTCATGGACACTCTCTGCTGATGTACCGTTACAGTGTTTTAAACATAACCAGTCATGGACACTCTCTGCTGATGTACCGTTACAGTGTTCTAAACATAACCAGTCATGGACACTCTCTGCTGATGTACCGTTACAGTGTTCTAAACATAACCAGTCATGGACACTCTCTGCTGATGTACCGTTACAGTGTTCTAAACATAACCAGTCATGGACACTCTCTGCTGATGTACCGTTACAGTGTTCTAAACATAACCAGTCATGGACACTCTCTGCTGATGTACCGTTACAGTGTTCTAAACATAACCAGTCATGGACACTCTCTGCTGATGTACCGTTACAGTGTTCTAAACATAACCAGTCATGGACACTCTCTGCTGATGTACCGTTACAGTGTTCTAAACATAACCAGTCATGGACACTCTCTGCTGATGTACCGTTACAGTGTTCTAAACATAACCAGTCATGGACACTCTCTGCTGATGTACCGTTACAGTGTTCTAAACATAACCAGTCATGGACACTCTCTGCTGATGTACCGTTACAGTGTTCTAAACATAACCAGTCATGGACACTCTCTGCTGATGTACCGTTACAGTGTTCTAAACATAACCAGTCATGGACACTCTCTGCTGATGTACCGTTACAGTGTTCTAAACATAACCAGTCATGGACACTCTCTGCTGATGTACCGTTACAGTGTTCTAAACATAACCAGTCATGGACACTCTCTGCTGATGTACCGTTACAGTGTTCTAAACATAACCAGTCATGGACACTCTCTGCTGATGTACCGTTACAGTGTTCTAAACATAACCAGTCATGGACACTCTCTGCTGATGTACCGTTACAGTGTTCTAAACATAACCAGTCATGGACACTCTCTGCTGATGTACCGTTACAGTGTTCTAAACATAACCAGTCATGGACACTCTCTGCTGATGTACCGTTACAGTGTTCTAAACATAACCAGTCATGGACACTCTCTGCTGATGTACCGTTACAGTGTTCTAAACATAACCAGTCATGGACACTCTCTGCTGATGTACCGTTACAGTGTTCTAAACATAACCAGTCATGGACACTCTCTGCTGATGTACCGTTACAGTGTTCTAAACATAACCAGTCATGGACACTCTCTGCTGATGTACCGTTACAGTGTTCTAAACATAACCAGTCATGGACACTCTCTGCTGATGTACCGTTACAGTGTTCTAAACATAACCAGTCATGGACACTCTCTGCTGATGTACCGTTACAGTGTTCTAAACATAACCAGTCATGGACACTCTCTGCTGATGTACCGTTACAGTGTTCTAAACATAACCAGTCATGGACACTCTCTGCTGATGTACCGTTACAGTGTTCTAAACATAACCAGTCATGGACACTCTCTGCTGATGTACCGTTACAGTGTCACTGCTTTTGTTTTTAATGTTTTGATTTTACGCACTGATTTATTGCTTTTTACTTGTAGGAAGTTGAATTTTCTGTGAAAAATGTTCAAGTGCGTGGAGGCTACGTGTTGCACACAGGGACCATTGAGGGGACCCTCAGCATTGGTGACAGAGTCAAACTGTTTATAGATGAGGTACTACTCTTGTTATATTTAATTATTACATTTACGTCTAGGAATTCTAAAACTGACTGTGGGTCTTGTATTTTGCTTCATATTTGTCAGAAATAGGAGAATCTTTCACATTCAAAATGCACATGCCTGGAAGTACAACATGTCAGTGTTAACAAGACATAGTGTAAATGCAGTGGAAGAGCCATTGTTTACTTTGATTCTGACGTTAGGTTCCGTAACAAATGAAACTAAGACACGTTAGGTTCCGTAACAAATGAATGATTCTGTGCAATCCAAGGATGGCGTGTGCTTGTGTGATGAAATTTCCTTGAAATTCTGACTGTTAATGTGATTTATATTGTGTTCGAGTGTAACTTGGAATTATGTGGGAATTTTTTGAGCTTGATGTGTTTCTGATATTCAAATAAGCTATCTAAGCGGATGTGTAGGGCCCGACTTGCAACATGGCCCCTGCCTTGCAGACTCTGAGTACCATTTATAATATCGGCCTGCTTACAACAGGGTCCCTACCTTGCAGACACCGAGTACATTTTAAATTATTTAACTGAAAAGTGATGTGTATGCTTTAGTGGTTAGTGACTGAGTGTTCTGTTTGATGCGAAGTTTGAAATTTTGCTTGTTTTGTCACCTGTATAATATAAAGCTAAAAACTGGACTCTTGGGAAAATAATTTGATTTCATGTGTTAGTTTGGGAAGTACTTTTATGGAAGGATAAATGCAAATTTGCACGTAGACAAATGTAAATTCGCTTTATAGTCCGATGGAGGTATTGCAAACTTGTATCTATTAGTAAATTTTGCAATGACATGCAAACCTGCTCACGCAGACCTAAAATACAATTTTTTGCTAAAGTCATAAAGCCAGCAAATGGCTGATCAAGATTTGCAACGAAGTTGGATTGTCTCACATTTGGCACCATATATCTACAACAAACAGAAAATTTTTAAACCCAAAATTTTCTTAACTTTTGAAAATTAATGTATATGTCAGCTCAAGTTATCATAAGCCTGTTTCTCATTAATGCACGATGTGCACTTTTTTCAGGAACGTCGTCGACCAATCATGAGCAACCATTCAGCGACTCACATATTGAACTTTGCCCTTCGTAAAGTTCTGGGGGAGGCTGACCAGAAAGGCTCCCTGGTCGCCCCTGACAAGCTCAGATTTGACTTCTCTGCGAAGGTGAGGCTGCAATCTGGGCTAATATTTTCTGATTATCAGTCTTTCAGTGTCTGTTGTTTTTATATGTTTCTTAGAGCATGTTTTGCCATTCATTGATTCTGTGTTCAGTTCAGCTTAGTTGGTTACACAAAGGTCTGTACAATGGCTGCTGAATGATTGCTTTGACCAGGGATATACTTAGCCACTCGTCCAGTCACCAATGTGACTAAAAAAGTTGCAGGGCGAGTACATGCTCACTGATTGGTCGTCTAGGTGACGAGTGTATTTCCATTGTGGTTAGGCCCTTGACTGTTCTTCTGTTTTCCTCATTGATATCAAGCACGTTACTGAGGCATGACTTGGTGTAATATTTTATTATTTTTATGCGCCCACATATTTATATGTGGACGCATTATGCCGTCATCTCTGTCCGTCCGGGCGGCGTCCGTCCGGCATCCGGCGTCCGCTGCTCTATCTCCAAAACCCTTTGACATACGTTCATGAAATTTGGCACATATGTTCCATTCATGAATGGGACGGCATGTGCGAACTTTCGGACGGATCCGACTACCGGTGTGCCCCCTAGTGGCAATTTTAGTTTTTTACGCTTACCTTTGTATCTTCAAAAGTCCTGAACGGATTTTCATGAAATTTGGTATGTAGGCACCTAGTAGTGAGATGACGCTATCCTGCCGTTTTCGGATGGATTCGACATAGTTTGCGCCACCTAGTGGCCATTTTTACTGTTTTCGAGTCTGTATTTTTGCGTCCACCCCTCTATCAACCAAACCGCTCAAAGGATGATTGTGAAAATTGGCGTGTATGTGCTTACTATAAGGAAGACAGCTGACAATGATTTTCAGACGATTTGGACTACTGTGGCGCCTCCTAGTGGCAGTTTTGTTTTTTTGCGCCCATGGCTGTATCTCCCAAACCGTTTGCAGGATCTTTACTAAATTTAGCAAGTGTATTTATGTGATGTTGACAACGGACGATGACGACTTTAGGATGATTCTGATTACCGGTATGCCTCTAGTGGCAATTTTAGTATTTGCCTCTAGTGGCAATTTTAGTATTTTACATTGACCTCTGTATTTTCATAGGTCTTCAGGTGTATACTTTGTGTTACTTCGTGACTGTGAAGGAAAAGTTCCAAGTAGAAATTTGTTTCTGGCATTCTAATGCTGTGCTAATCTCGTATGTTGGTAAATTTGTTTTTAATTCTATGTTTCTGTGGTGCTTTAAGCAACTGGTGTATAGGATGTGCTTGTATTATGAAGATTACTCACATTTTGCCCCTAGCCTATTGAGGAGACAATGACCATGCCTTTCCATTTTGCAAAGTATGCCCTCTACTGGCCACTTTATGGTACCAATAAACAACCCTAGAAGGATACCGTATGCGGTGCAATTGTGGGCGCATTTCAACGCTCCGCGTTGCTCTTGTTGAAAAGGTAAGGGTGCATAAATCAATATTCGGGTCACGCTTGCCATAGAGTCTGAACCAGTGACACTGCATCATACTAAGTGGGTTCTTACCTCAATCGTGTCGTTGGAAATGGCATTTACCAAAACCATAATCAGCCTCAAACTTTCTTTCTATGCCATGAATTTATTTTTCAAACAAACACAGTTTTGAAAACCCATGCTTTCTGATTTCCAAAATTTCAGACAGGCATATTGTGGTCGCTTGTTGTAGTTGACATGCTGGTTGATGACTGTTGAAGGCAATATCTCTTGATGACTGTGTTTTCGTTGATATGCTGAATCACTTGGCAAACTTTGATTGGATGTTCAACCTGATCTTGATGTCAGTCATCCTTTGCAAACAGACTCCTTCATTCCTTCCAGAAAGCGATGACTACAGAAGAGGTCAAGAATGCTGAGGGTATTGCTGTGGACATAGTGAAGTTGGCTAGGCCAGTGTATGCTAAAGAGGTGGCGCTGCCTCTGGCCAAGGACATCCAAGGTCTCCGTGCTGTGTTCGATGAGGTGCGATACTGTAATACAAAACTTTAATCTGTTAAATATGCTCCAAGAGATGTTTAGTATTAGTCAGAATACTTGGAGACGGGTGATTACTAAATTATGGATTGAATGTTCAGAGATTAAGAGCAGGTGCCTGTAAAAGCTTTCTGAAACATAACAGTCATTTTACTTGACTCATCAGCAAACAATTTGGTACTTTATTTGCAAGGTAGGAGATCATACAAAAACCATGTTTAAAATGTTTCTGTTCCGTGACATTTGTTTAACAACCAGATATCATCATTCAAGTTTGATGAAAATTGAAACTGTTCATATTTGCTCTGACAGAAATAATTGCCAAAGTAACATTTTTATATGCCCACATATGCATTCATGGGTGCATATCGACGTCATCTTTATCTTGTCATTTGCCATCATCTGCTGTACCTCACACTTCTGGAAGCAGCTTAAGGTTATCTCAAACCTTATTTAGTGGTATCCGTTCTAACTCATATATCGAAAACAACAGGCTTTGTCAACTAGTAAAAGTATATTTTCTGAAAGAAAAGAGATCAGAGATTATAAAAATATGTTTTATATTCATGTGCCGTTATTATTACTATTACATTAACACCCTTTTTAAGTCAAAATTTCATTTTAAGGAATGTGTGTTCATAGCAAAATAACCTCTAGATGAAACGTGTATTAAATGAAAACTTCACCAGTTACCTAAAAACATCCCTTAACCTCGTCCGTTATTTCAACATTCACTTTCAGGTGTACCCAGACCCAGTACGCGTGCTGAGTGTAGGGGTTCCTGTGGATAGTCTTGTGGCTGATCCTACTGGGCCTGAAGGTTCAAAGACATCTGTAGAGTTCTGCGGTGGCACGTAAGTAATTGAAACACAGACTTTAGATAGATAAGTTACCTGTCATATAAGCTGTACATTGGCTAACTGTCTATTGGCTAATTGTCCATCGGGTAACTGTCGATGCTTTCTTGTTTTTGCACATCCTTAAACATCATGAATGCGTGTTGCTCTCATACTTGTTTGTATGATGTCCAACGGTGACTCTGTCTCACACATTCCTTAAATGGATAGAGCCAGTGTTAAACATTCTTAGCCACCTGACTAGGTTTGCTGTGAATGTTCCTTCATGCTGGGTTACAAGGTAAACCATTCTGACAATGAATTTGGCTTCTGTCCAGCCGTCATGATGGAATTACGGATTGTTTTGTTTGAATACTGATGTCTGTGCTGTAGATTTGCACGTGTCGATGTGCGTCTGAATACTTTGGCCTGTAGGGCATTACTAGAATGGTTCATGCCACTTCAGTCTGCCACACCCTCGGGGGGGATTCAACTTCTGCAGCTTATTATTTCTTATGAAAAGATTTGAGGAACATTGCTGCGTTAAGGTGTGAATGCCCTGGCTCTGGTTGATTTTCTGACAGATTTGACTACCATTGGTTACACCTGTTGGCTGTTTTTGACAAGAAATTAGTGAGATTTCATATGAAACTTCCTCAGCACCCCCTGTTGGCCATTTTAGTTATCAGTGAGATATTCTTTGAATATTGACTGTCGTGGACAAATCTTAATTCTAGAGATTAAAACCAAGATACTGATTTTCAGATTGATTGAACTATGGCGGCAGCATGTGAATTCTGAAACTTGTCAGTTTTTAACCGATTTCATCTGAATTCAATGTGTTAGACATTAGATCAATATACAAAGTGACGTCTGTGTGAATATGGATGATGTACTTGGTGTTCTTGTTGTAGCCATGTTCAGAACAGTAGCCATGTGGGTCAGTTTGTCATCTTGACCGAAGAGGCTATAGCTAAAGGGATCCGTAGGATAGTTGCTGTGACTGGCTCTGAAGCTGGCAAGGTGAGATGATTTATTTTAGTATTGGGGGATTTACTTCCTGGTCATGGCACATAAGTGCAAGTCATAAATTAAACTTATTAATGTTGTCATGCTGAGCTCATGGGGGACAGTAGTGAAAGGGTTCATCGACCATTTCATTACTTCATCTGTTTGAATCCAAAATGACTGAAGGTTCTGTTGCCTACTCATTATAATTTTCCATCCTTGATTTCTATTCACACGGAAATCAGCGAATTTGAAATATAAATAAACTATGTGTGATGATGTGTCTGACACTATTATAAACCATTTAGGAATTGAAACGCACATTCACGTCACATTTTCTAACGTTTTTCAGACAACCACGGTGGCAATTGATTTTTTTTCCAAAGTTATGTGTTTGTATTGATCGGTGTGCTCCGAGAACGGTTGCAAGATTTTCCCACTAAATTCTTGATTTTGTTCCCCAGTGAGATCCTTTGAAGCTATGTGTAAGCAATTAGATTTTAGGTGGGTTAATTTTTGGAGTGACCATCATTGTCCAGTCAGTCACCATAGTGTTTTGCATCAGAGCAATTAATTGCTTAGTTTGGCATTCTAGATTTAACTGAGATTCGACCAGAAAATAGTGCCATAACACAATCGTGCGAAACAGGTTTTAAATGCATGACTGGTGTAGTAAAATTTTTATTGAATGAATACATACAGAAATAGTGATAAATGTAACATGAAAATGAAATGTTTTCTAAACTCAAAGTAAATTAAAAGCACTTTAAAAACGGATGAAGATAGTGTATGGACTGGTAAGCTAGGCTTTTTGATCTAATATAATTATATCTACCTTTCTAGGCTCTGCATGTGGCTGATGTATTGGACAAACAGTTTGCACAGCTGAAGGCCAAGATTGAAGACAGTCGTCACCCTGGCAACAATAAACAACTCACTCGTGATATTGTGGATCTCCAAGATGTTAGTGGACACATTTTGCAGTTTAACTAACATGTGGATTGTGTGTTCAAGCCTGTAGACAGGGAGTTGGGGAAAGGGTGGTCAGGCTTGTAGCCAGGGAGTTGAGGAAAGATGGTCAGGTTCGTAGCCTGGTTGGAGGCAGTTGTCGTCAGAGTTGTAGCCAGGGGTTGGGGAAGGGTGGTCAGACCTGTAGGCAGGGGGTGGAGAAGAGTGGCCAGACCTGTAGGCAAGGGATGGAAAAGAGTGGCCAGACCTGTAGGCAGGGGATGGAAAAGAGTGGCCAGACCTGTAGGCAGGGGGTGAGGAAGAGTGGTCAGACCTGTTGGCTGGGGGTGGAGAAGAGTGGTCAGACCTGTAGGCAGGGGGTGGAGAAGGGTGGTCAGACCTGTAGGCTGGGGGTGGGGAAGAGTGGCCAGACCTGTAGGCAGGGGGTGGAGAAGAGTGACCATACCTGAAGTGTGGGGGTTATGAAATGATGGTCAAGCTTGTAGCCTGGGGGTTGGGGAAGGTCTGTGTGGCCTGCGGCAAGGATGCTGAAGAAAGAGTGGTCGGTTCAATTGCTTTATGAGAATCGTTCATTCAATATTCCAAAATCGAGTAAATAGAAGAAAGGTGACTTTTTGTTAAACCATAAATCACAGGAAAGCGAAAAGCAACATCTGACAATATTTCACACTAAACACAATGGAGGTTAATTGTTGTTGTGATGGGTTGTCAAGATTTTGTGCAACTATATGTTTGGACCAATAAAGTCTTGTTACTTGAGATGGGCTAATTAACACATCAGACAGTGTTTGCAGGTGTTCTGATTGGCCAGCTGATCGACTGGTTAGGTTGTTGTTTGGTGTTTTTGGTGTCAAATTGGTGATTGTAATTGTTTGAGACGGTGCTCTATATATTGATATAACCATGCAGGGTCTTGATCTTCAGTAATTATTTGAGGCCAAACCCTATATATTGCTATGACCAGGTTGGGGCTTGGTGTCAAGTACTTGTAAACTCCCTGTCCTTTCTATCAATTCTAATGTGAGAAAAGAGCAAGTTGCTCTGTAAAGTTATACATGGTACATGACTTAAATCAGTTGGTATATTTTTCAAAGGCAGGATGATTATACTTTTTAATTGTAAACTTCCAAGTCTTTCCAACAAGTTTTGTGCTGCACTTTGAATGTCCAGTACAGCTGTAAGAGCTATATGAGGTCATTTAATATTTTAATTTGCCATGCTGTGTTTATTTGGTGACAACCACGTTTCAGTCACAGAAAATGCCAGCAAGGATAAACAATTTTTGGCATTCATTTATTAAAGTTGTTGTCAGATCAGGCTAGTCTTGCGAAGCTGACAAAAGGCAAGTGCGTTGGTTTGTTATGGTTTGTACTTAATTTCAGGAAGTGTCACAGTCAAGCATCCCATACTGGCGTAAAGATAATCTTCGCAATGATCTTAAGGGTCTTAAGAAAGAGCTAGATGACCTGGACAGGAAACAAAAGGCAGCCATGCAAGCACAGGTAACAGAAGTTTGTCTCCTAGGTAACCATGCAAACACAGGTAACATCAGTCTATGTCCTAGGTAACCCTGCAAACACCAGTTACATCTGTCTATCTCCTAGGTAACCATAAGAACACAGGTAAAGCCAATCTATCTCCTTGGTAACCATGCAAACTCAGGTAACACCAGTCTATCTCCTAGGTACCCATGCAGAGATGGGTCACATTACTCAATCTCTTAATAGCTGATGGCTCATACACAAGTAACATCCTCTAGGTGGTCGCTCATTCACATTTAACGTCTGATCAGACTTCTACATAAGCACTCAGATGTAGGGAAGCACTCTATGTCCTAGATAACTAGTATGTAGAAAGCATACAGCCCACACTGTCGCTTGTCTAATGAAGTTGTGTTGGTTTCTATGTTGCTAGTGTATTCACTTGGTCTGCTCATCAGTTCTCTCATGCACGTCACCCCCAATCTTCCTCAACAACAGCCCACGAGTTCTTCAAAAATTATTTCTTGTTATTGTCACCAGTCACCACCTAATTTTCTTTAATTTATTTGCCAAACTTTTATGACACAAAGCCTCTGTGTTGTGGTGGCGTCCTTCTTTTTTGCAAACCATGTTACAGTTGTGTGCAAGTTTATTGCTTTTTTATTTGCAGGTGGTGGAGCAGGCTAAACTAATGAGTGAAGCTAACCCCAATCAGCCTGTCGTCGTGCAGGTGTTCCAGGCTGGCTCTAACGGCAAGGTAACACACTTCATGACTGTAGATCTAGTCTATACATATATTACCAACAGTAAGGTAACACACTTCATGACTGTAGATCTAGTCTATACGTATATTACCAACAGTAAGGTAACACACTTCGTGGCTGTAGATCTAGTCTATACATATATTACCAACAGTAAGGTAACATACTTCATGACTGTAGATCTATTCTATACATATATTACCAACAGTAAGGTAACATACTTCATGACTGTAGATCTATTCTATACATATATTACCAACAGTAAGGTAATACACTTTGTGGCTAGATCTAGTCTATACATACATTACGAAGAGCACGGTAACACACTTCAGAACTAGATCTAGATTATATGTACATTATCAACAGCAAGGTACTGCACTTCATGGCTGTAGATTTAGCATGTGTATACATTACCAACAGCCACAAGGTATCATGCACAGCTCTTTAGGACCTTATATCTGATCTGTATTATACATTTACAAACAACAAGGTAGCACACTGCTGTTCAAGTCTGTAGAATGTTGTAGTCTGTTTATACATTACCAACAGCAAGATAACACTTCCATCAGGTGTTCAGGATTATCTAGTCTGTACATGCAGTACCAAAGCCAAGGTAAACCATAGCTTGTGGGTCAAGTGAAGCAAACGTTTAAGTTGCTTGAATGAATGGTTGTCTTGCCCATGTAACTAAGTTTAGCTGTTGTAATTGACACCTTGGAGTCACCAAGCCAGACAACTGTGGGAACAAAGCTATGCTATCAAAGAACATTGAAGTGGATAACCACAACAAAATGACAGGTTGCTCCCTGTCATGGTGACTGAGCGTGAACTGAACATGCTGGTCAAGACAGATGAGTGCAAGCAAAATTGGCTATAATGATTAACGTAGGGCATGGCACACTACTGCAGTTTACTGGAAATCTAAATATTTAAAGCTGTTCAATATTATGCAACCACATATTTATGTGTAGCAAATTGTCATCATCTCTGTCTCGGCGTCCAGTGTCTGCTGCTAAATCCCTTATTTGTCAGAGGTGTTCCTGTGAAGCTAATGACAGGTGACGACGAATTCCGGTTCAATTCGACTGCAGCCGTGCCCCTGGTGGCAATTTTAATTTTTGATGCTTTCCTCTATGTCTCTGGAGTTCTTTGATGGGTTTTCATGAAATTTGGCATTCTATTGTCCGAGGGATTGAATTTTTTTGTAAAAATTTTTTTGAAACCACTTTTTCAGATGGGCTTTTTTTAAATGGGCTTTCAGAAGATGATTTCCATTTTTCGCTAGGACGTCACGTTTTCAAATTATTCCGGATTTTCTGATGATGCTGCTCCTTTGTTGATGGATATTTGCTGCACTTTTGTTTTTTTACCTTCTGTGTACCCAGGTCTGCATTTCTTACTCATTTCTGACATCTTCATGTGTACGATGTGTTTGACAAATGACCAAATGTGCTCCATGTAGAATGATAAAGTTATCTCTTAACTATAAATGTGCCCTGAATGTAGAATGATAAGTTTCGTGAAATGCTCTTTTTGATGTGTTCCAGGCTCTCGATGCAGCCATGAAGCAGTTCAAGGTGTCCTCCCCTGAGACTGCCGCCATGTTTTTCTCAGTAGATGAGGACGCTAGTAAGATCATCTGTATGAGCAATGTACCTAAAGTGAGTGAACAATGCCAGGTTGTAGAATGAATCAATTGAGTAGTTGATCTTAGCCAGGCTTTTGGATGAATGAAGTGTTGATCATAGACATAGAATGAATGAATGAAGTGTTGATCATGGCCATAGGATGAACGAATGATGTATTGATCATAACCATAGGATGACCAAATGACGTGTTGATCATAGCCATAGGATAAAAGAATGTCGTGTTGATCATAGCCATANTTATGTTTTACCTCTTCATCTTTGGAATTCATTGGTGGATTTTTATGAAATTTGGAAAATTGGTTTGTATTTAGGAGACGACAGTGCCTTTTCATTTTTGGACGAATTCATCATATTTTGCGCCACCTGGTGGTCATTATCTTTCGTGTCCATTGTCTATTGTTGGCATCCATCTTTTTATTCACCCAACTGCTTAAAGGGTCATTATCATTCCTAATGAGAAGATCATAAGTGACATCGATTTTTGGATAGGGTTGACAGGTGTGTTGCCCTCTTGTGGTGATTTTGTATTTTTTGCGACTGGCTGTAGCCCCCGATTCCTTTGCAGGATCTTTGTGAACTTCTGTAGGTGTTTCCCTATTGATTTGACAATGGCTGCCCTCTAGTATCAATTTTTTATGTATGCCGCCGTATCTTCAGTTTCTTGACTTTTTATAAAACTTGGCAGACAATTTCTATTATGAAGACAGCGACAGATTCATTTTGAGATGAATTCAACTTATTCTGCGCCATCTAATGGTCATTTTAATTATTGCTGAGTCTGTTCTTCGTCAATTTTAAATTGTTCTGGGGTGCCATTTGAATGAAAGATGAAATGACATAATTTTTGCATGTGGATTCTCTTAAGAATACTTTTTCAAATGAACTGTAACATTTTTTGTCAAACTTACCGTTTTTGAGTTATTTGGCTTTCAATTTCAAAAAATGCAAAATTTGAATTTTTTTGTAAAAATTTTTTTGAAACCACTTTTTCAGATGGGCTTTTTTTAAATGGGCTTTCAGAAGATGATTTCCATTTTTCGCTAGGACGTCACGTTTTCAAATTATTCCGGATTTTCTGATGATGCTGCTCCTTTGTTGATGGATATTTGCTGCACTTTTGTTTTTTTACCTTCTGTGTACCCAGGTCTGCATTTCTTACTCATTTCTGACATCTTCATGTGTACGATGTGTTTGACAAATGACCAAATGTGCTCCATGTAGAATGATAAAGTTATCTCTTAACTATAAATGTGCCCTGAATGTAGAATGATAAGTTTCGTGAAATGCTCTTTTTGATGTGTTCCAGGCTCTCGATGCAGCCATGAAGCAGTTCAAGGTGTCCTCCCCTGAGACTGCCGCCATGTTTTTCTCAGTAGATGAGGACGCTAGTAAGATCATCTGTATGAGCAATGTACCTAAAGTGAGTGAACAATGCCAGGTTGTAGAATGAATCAATTGAGTAGTTGATCTTAGCCAGGCTTTTGGATGAATGAAGTGTTGATCATAGACATAGAATGAATGAATGAAGTGTTGATCATGGCCATAGGATGAACGAATGATGTATTGATCATAACCATAGGATGACCAAATGACGTGTTGATCATAGCCATAGGATAAAAGAATGTCGTGTTGATCATAGCCATAGGATGAATGAATGAAGTGTTGGTCAGAGCCATAGGATGAACGAATGAAGTGTTGATCTTACCCAATGGATGTAATACTATAAAGTGTTGTTCATAGCCATAGGACGAATGCATGACATGTTGATCATTGATATAGGATGAACAAATAAATTATCATAGCCAATGGATGTATGAATTAAGTGTTGTTCATAGCCATAGGATAAAAGAATGACATGTTGATCATAGCCGTAGGATGAACGAATGACGTGTTGATCATAATCATAGGATGAAAGATTGACGTGTTGATCATAGCCATAGGATGAATGAATGAAGTGTTGTTCATAGCCATAGAATGAACAAAGGACGTGTTTGTCGTAGCCATAAGATGAACAAATGACGTTTTGATCAAAGCCATAGGATGAAAGAATAACGTGTTAATCATAGCCATAGGATGAATGAATGAAATGTTGATCATGGCCATTGGGTGTATGAATGACGTGTTGATCATAGCCATTGGATGAATGAACTACGTGTTGATCATAGCCATAGGATGAATGAAGTGTTGATCATAACCACAGGATGAATAAACGAAGTGTTGATCATAGCCATAGGATGAATGAATGACATGTTGATCATAGTCATAGGATGAATGAATGACATGTTGATCATAGCCATAGGATGAATGAATGACATGTTGATCATAGCCATACAATGACTGAATGAAGTGTTGATAATAACCATAAAGTGTTGATCATAGTCATAGCGTACTGGTGAATGATAGCAGTGGATGCAGTGCCCGGCGCTGCAAAAAGAGTTATTGGGTGATATCAGTCCAGGGCCCTCAATCCCTTGATTTTAGGACTGAATATTGGCCCCATTCCTCTCTGAAAATATGTGAAAATAATTCTAGTCTCTACGCCTCTCAAGTGATTAAAAAATTCCTCTCAAGGTTTGACTTACTTCTAACACACACAGGTGACGATTTGCAACAGCACAAAATGTTATATTTTGGCTGCCTATGTGGGCAAGCGAAAGGGGTGGGGAAGCTATTGATGCAGACTGGGGCCGGCAGAATTTTCCCCTCATCCAAAAAATCCCTTCTCAGAAGGCACAGGCACTTTTCCCTCAGGTGAAAGAGTGCCTTGTAAGTGTATGAAGAGTTTTGTGTCATTCTAAATTATTTCAATAACCAAGTAGCTTTACTAAGCAAACAAGCCAGGACATGGCTTCAGACTTCTCGTTAAAACTGAGTTGCCAGGTTCTAGACACATACAGAAAACGAAAACATATTTGAAGCTGTTCAGACCTGACTTACAAACTTGTATAATGACACATCTGTTAATATTGTTGATCAAAGTAAATCAGTTGGATTGGTGTTAGCCGACATAGCAGACGATTTATTCATCCACTCCATGCCGACGACAATAGAGATAACTAGGGTTCATTAGACTATTTGACTATTTCATGCAATATAATTAACATTGTTGTACGACCTCTTTTGTAAACGTTAACATAATAAATTGAGTAAAATTCACTGTTTCCCCACTCATTTCATCATTGTTCACTGGCGCTTTGTCATTTTAGAAAACTAATGTCTAGGTCATTGCCTCGTCCGTGACTGTATTGGTCCTTATAAGTATACCAGTTGTATTGGTCATGATTCCAACTACCAGACATGCCATCTTGGTCCTTAAATGTATACTATTTGTTGTGGTCATGGATGCATTTCAATGCTCTGAATTGTTCTTGTCACAAAAATTATATATATTTGAAAAAATCACAAAATTCAGTGTTACAGTCATCCGCCGTAACATGTTGTGCCGAGACAGTTTGATGAAGGTGAATGAATAAGATGAAGGATTTGCTGTTACAATATGGAGTTGGTCAGGAACCGGGCAATTTACTGATGACCGAGTGGCAATTTCTAGTTTGGAGAAATTATATCAGGGCCTCATTTTTGTTCAGGAGGGGCTCCCATAACTGAGCAAGGTGTTTTTATGTGCCCTAGTTATTGAATATGTATATGTGTGTGTGTGTGTGTGTGTGTGTGTGCGTGTGTGTGTGCGTGCGTGCGT
>NMRA01000057.1:894004-910736 GCA_002633005.1 Phoronis australis
CTCGGGTTTGAAAAATCTTTGATGACCTGTACCCTGTTCGCAATGAACACCGGAAATCTCTTAGCTTCTGAACGTAGAAAATGAAGTACTGCCATCGAGTCTGTATGATACATAGTGGAATCGGGGGTTCTTTCTAGCTGGCGGAATAACATCTCCCCAAGACGAACAGAGATGGTGGCGGCGGTAAGCTCAAGTCATGGGATTGTCGCCGTCTTGATCGGCGTCAGCCTAGCTTTCCCCATTAGAAATGAACAGTGTATGCTGCCTTCAGCATTGGTAAGGCGTAGATAAGCACAAGATGTGTAACCCATGTTACTTGCGTCAGAGAACACATGTACTTGACTAGACACAACTGGACCAAAACTGCCAGGCTTCAAGCAGCGCTGAGCCTTCAAGCGTTCCAGACACGGAAGCTCTTTTAACCATTGTTGCCAGCACATCCGCTGCTGATCAGGTATGTCGTCATCCCAACCAAGCGACTATAATTTGCAAAGATCCTGTAGAATCTTCTTCGCCGGAAGTATCACTGGAGCGACAATACCTAAAGGATCGTACACAGAAGAAACCGTTGAAAGAATACCTCTTCTCGTTAACGGTTCAGAGCTGAGCGTGATTGAGAAACCTAGTTCATCTGAAGTAACAAACCACAGTACTCCGAGGGCACGCTCAATAGCAAGATCACCATAATTCATACTCACAGCATGACCAACTTTAGAACGTTCTATTTCAGGAATTGATTGCAAAACCTTGCGACTATTGCTCAAAAACTTGGTCAGACGAAAACCTCCTACAGCACATGCGGCACGAAGTTCATTTACAAGCTGCACAGCGCCATCTGCAGTGGAAACAGATTTCAGGCAGTCATCCACATAAAAGTTTTGACAAATAGTGTAACTTACTGGTTCCGGCAAGCGGTTGTCCTCTGTGATACGTTTGAGGGCGCAATTACACACACTGGGTGATGAGACAGCTCCGAAGATGTACAGTCATCTTGTATTCCCTTACTTCTTCATTAAAGTTTCCGTTGGGCCACCACAGAAACCTCAGGAAATTCATGTGACGTTCTGGAACTTTAACCTGGTAGAACATTGCTTCAATGTCACTGACCACAGCTACAGGCTCCTCTCTGAAACGAGTTAACACACCAACAAGAGAATTAATTAAATCAGGGCCACATAACAAGCTGTCATTGAGAGAAGTGTCGTTATATCTGGCACTGCAATCAAAAACCACTCTAATCTTTCCAGGCTTCTTCGGGTGGTAAACGCCATGGTGGGGAAGGTACCAAACTTGCCCAGGATCAGTCAGCATGTTAGGCGTTTTGACTTCTCTGGCGTACCCTTTCTCAAGAACGGAATTCATGAAGTCTACATAATCTTGGCGATATTGTTCGGACTTTATCATCTTTCTTCGTTGCCACAGCAACCTCTCAAGAGCTTGATCTCTATTGTTCGGCATTGAGACGTTACTTTTTCGGAAAGGCAAGGGCACTTCGTAGTGGCCATCTTTTAGTTGAATGCCAGTTTCCACAATTTCCAAAAATCCTCGGTCTTCATAAGATAAGCCCTTTTCGTCAGGAAATGCTGCGATACCATCACTGAAATCCTTCTCAAACACATTCAGGACAGCTGTAGAAGAGATAGATGTACTGTCGCTCATTGGTGTCGGTACTAATTCTCTAATACCAATACGGTTGCAAATCAAACTGCAACATGTCGTAGCTTCCATGGGTCCATTCNGTTCATTTAATTTTATTTGCTGTATTATGAAATGAGTAACTTTTTGTGAGGATGTACTATCGCCCCTGAATGCCTGCAGCATCCAGTGCGATGTAATTCCTAGGGGCCATCGTGTGTGCAGCAAACATTTTCCTGGTGGAAAAAAGACGTATGAGAACAACATTCCGACGGAGTTTCCTCTTAAAATTAACGTCTCTAGCATATACACGGCTAAAGCTACAAAAGTTAAGCAACCCAAGAACTCTCAACTTGTCTGAAACCGGAGGAGATTTCGAAATCAACGCCGATAGCTCCAATACTGAACATGACGACAGTTGTGCCCTCGGTCACACGGTCACTGATCATAGCTACGCTGTGTTTATAAACGAGAGAGAGAACTTGCTTGGTATTATAAAGCAAAAAAATGAAACATGGTTTTTAGTTTGCAAATCACTCCAAATGCACACTATCCAGCCTGCTCAAGACATGCCTGACCACAAGCTATCCCATGAGCCTTCGCACATGAAGTAACTCGCACATGCGCAATGCGTAGTTCGTTTGCGCTGCAAATCCGCTATACTCCAATGTCCAAAGACTTCCCATAGGGGGCACTGGAAAGAGCAATAATCTTTGCAGAAATTCTCTATGTTATACAAAAATAATTGCTCAAAAATCAGTTTTCTGTTTTTTTTTTCTGAAGATTACTACATCACTGTAAATGCTAAAAAATGCAAAATGTTGTTGACAACAAGAATAATTCAACTAAACGCTTAAAGAAAATTTGCTGTAAACTTTTTTGAATTTTGTAATGGACATTTCACAATGTGTTTAGGTGTACCGACGACGTCATTTATAGCGTAGCGGTGCTTTTATTACATGATATATAAAATATAAAATTAAAAAGCCGATACTGAGTTGGGGAAAGGCATGTGAAATACTTCACAGCCCACTTAATCACAGGGCCAAAATATAGACGAAGTCATTGGGTCCATTACCGTGTCAGCNTTTAATTTTATTTGCTGTATTATGAAATGAGTAACTTTTTGTGAGGATGTACTATCGCCCCTGAATGCCTGCGGCATGCAGTGCGATGTAATTGCCTAGGGGCCATCGTGTGTGCAGCGAACATTTTCCTGGTGGAAAAAAGACGTATGAGAACAACATTCCGACGGAGTTTCCTCTTAAAATTAACGTCTCTAGCATATACACGGTGAAAGCTACAAAAGTTAAGCAACCCAAGAACTCTCAACTTGTCTGAAACCGGAGGAGATTTCGAAATCAACGCCGATAGCTCCAATACTGAACATGACGACAGTTGTGCCCTCGGTCACACGGTCACTGATCATAGCTACGCTGTGTTTACAAACGAGAGAGAGGACTTGCTTGGTATTATAAAGCAAAAAAATGGTTTTTAGTTTGCAAATCACTCCAAATGCACACTATCCAGCCTGCTCAAGACATGCCTGACCACAAGCTATCCCATGAGCCTTCGCACATGAAGTAACTCGCACATGCGCAATGCGTAGTTCGTTTGCGCTGCAAATCCGCTATAATCCAATGTCCAAAGACTTCCCATAGGGGGCACTGGAAAGAGCAATAATCTTTGCAGAAATTCTCTATGTTATACAAAAATAATTGTTCAAAAATCAGTTTTCTGTTTTTTTTTCTGAAGATTACTACATCACTGTAAATGCTAAAAAATGCAAAATGTTGTTGACAACAAGAATAATTCAACTAAACGCTTAAAGAAAATTTGCTGTAAACTTTTTTTGAATTTTGTAATGGACATTTCACAATGTGTTTAGGTGTACCGACGACGTCATTTATAGCGTAGCGGTGCTTTTATTACATGATATATAAAATATAAAATTAAAAAGCCGATACTGAGTTGGGAAAAGGCCTGTGAAATACTTCACAGCCCACTTAATCACAGGGCCAAAATATAGACGAAGTCATTGGGTCCATTACCGTGTCAGCAATACTGCATGACGGGTAAACATAATTGTGTGTAACAATCATGCATTTAAGGGAAACTTTCGTTACCATGTATTGGTATCACAATATTGGATCCATAAATCACATCTGTTCATGGCAACAGAAGAAAATAGCGAATTCAAGAATTTGGTTAGAACTTGTTTCGCAGGTGTTTCTTTCTCGAGTTGCTGATTTTGGTTCTATAAATTATTCTAAACCCCAAAGATTATTGTGATGACATTAAATATGTGAGTATGTACATGAGAGTTTTATGTTTGATCACGCCTTAAACAGGAATAGGTGATACACGATACTTAGTTTTCGGTAAAATATGTCTCCTTATTTTTAATCATCGTATTTCTACCATTATCGTTTAGTTTTGTTTTACTAGAAGTAGTTTTCAATGACCTTAGCTAGGGCGGAGGTACACTCAGAGGAACAGCGAGTTAAAGTTACCGTGACAAACAAAGGGCCACATAAAAATGAAGCTATGTTTCCCATGGCCGGTTTAAAGACAGAAGAGAAAGTTAAAAAACACGGAATGGATATTAGGGAACAAGAACAAGTGAGAGACAATAGCATGGACGAAACGTTAATCTTCCTGCCAGCTTGTAATACAGGTGACATCCAATCGACCATTAGGACTTTCAAATAATTGCTGATTAAGCGGGTTAAGGTAGTCCTTTGAATATTTTTGAAAAGACTACTTCTCATTCATGAGTCGTTTTGTGAGTGGTTACAACTTTAATATTACAAGTTCTCTCGTGAAGAAGACCACTGATAAATTATAACTGGATATTTTTGTTCCGCCACATTTGTTGTAACAGTTGATACCTTTTGCATCAACTGCAAATAAATTTCGAAAGTCTGAAAATATTGCCAGGTCAGTGTGCGAGTGACTTTTAAGTATATTAAAATATGTGAGACATAAAATGTCTGCAGCATTTATTAAGTAAAAAGATTGTGGTTGCTTAATGTTGTAGAATTCTAATGAAATATGTTTTATTCTTTTCGCTTGGTTAGAATGTTTGTGTTTCTGACCTATTTCCCCAATACTACATTCTTTTTTAAATGAAAGTGGTCATTGGAAAACCTTTACAATAATTGTTGTACAAATTATGCAAAATGTTAACTGCACTTTTACCCGTATTACAAGGACATGATTTACTAAGCTACCAAAAGTGATGCATTGAATTTTTTTAAACAAGTTATCTTTAAAACACATATCTGAAATTTATGGGCACTGTTTGTTTCAACAAAGCATTTTTCACTAAAATTTGTGACTATTTCATGGTCAAGTATTATGTTTGTTTATTTGTACTGTTTGATTGAGCCTAGGCGAGTTGTGATTTTCATTTAAGTATTTTGAAAGCCCTCGTTGACACTTCCATCTTGATTTTGATGATTTACCCGACTGTAATTCTGCGTTACTGTAACAGTTTTGAGGTTTATTAGTGAATTATTGAAAGTGTGCTGACAGAGTTTACAACGACTGAAGCCAGAAACAGTAGGACGACTCAGGTTCAATTTCTAGATGAGTGTTAAATGGATTCTGACAGTGAAATTTTAGCACTTGAAAGTTAACTTAAAGCGACTAGAAAACTAACTGTAACACGGATTCCAATGAATCTGATTTTGGAGCTCTTTTGGATGAAGTGACAGGCGCTTACGTTGCAGCTGGGGGGAGGGGTGTATACGCCCTTCACACACAATACTAAGCCTTTCAAACAAAAAGAAACTACACCGAACTTGATATTTTTTGTGACTTTTTCACCGATGAAGAGTTCACGACTAGGAACAATGATCATTTAGATTATAACAGATACAATGACGAGTTGCGTAAGAACTTGAGTTTTTGGTACATTGTGAGCAAGAGTTCTTGATCTAAATTCTTATTTGTAAATAATGTTCACAATTTCCTGTTTATTTTGTGATGTCGCAGCAAAGAAATTCTCATTATTGAAACATGAAACTCAAGAATTACCTGTAGAAACTGCACATGATGATTTTTGAATGTTTGTTGCCATGTTATCGTTTGTCAAAACTGAAAGACCAGATATAATTAAAATCTCTATTATAGATACTGAACAACATTCATTTTGACCACTTTCCTACTTAACAATGGTAGGTCGAAAAACTACCGGGTACGCAACCTTCATTAAACAGCCCAGCGCATACAGCCGTAATGGTGACCTGGGGAAGTAGTCTGACCAGATGTACAGCAAGATAAGGGTTAGGTTCAATGTCTGCCCAAGCTGCAGGAGTATATAAGCTGTCCCAGATTCTCATTTTGCTACATTTGTTGAGCACCGTAGACAGCAGAATGGCTTGCATGCATTGGCTCACTGCAATACTCTCTTTGCATTACGTAGTAGCGGGAGAATCACAACTGACAGCTTCAGACAGTTGTAACCAGACGAACACCAACAAAACTGAGCTGGACTTGCTAAAGAAGATTATGAATTCAGTCCTCACTAAGCAGTCGACTGCTGAAGATGTGGTTACTACGCCTTTAAATGATATCCAACTGCTACAGCTAAAAATGTCACTGGAAGAAAAGACCAGAAATCTGGAAAGGGAAATAGAATATTCGAAATCGAGACAAAATAGCTACGTGATTGGTCTTGCCTCCCTTTCCTACAGAGTTCATATGGTGGAATCACAGCAACAACAGATTGGAAGACTGGTGACAAAACAAGCCTCCCTCGAGGCTCGTCAAGATCTGATGATGACTCAGTCACATTGTCAGGTACCTGAGCTGAACGACTTGAAGAAGCAAGTGGCTGACCTATCAGCCAATCAGAACAAACTCCAAGAACAACTGGATGACCTGAGGAAAATGTTGAGTAAGTGTGAGACAAAGTTAACATCAGTGATCAGTGCCCAAGTTGCTTGGAAGACCAAATTTACAGGTGAACAAGTCAAAAAGGAACTATTACTGTTTCCTTATCAATAACATTTTGCTCTCACGGGCCATTTTAGAGTGTCAACAAATTATCTTACAATATATAGCGCGGATGTGCGATCTTGCACAAAGAAATAACAAACTTGTTTTACCTCTGCTAAACTGTAGAGAACTTTACACCACAAATCAATACACTGATGGCTGTTGAAGGACTAGGGGTATAGAGAGAATTTGCCATGTTTTTATATTTAATACACCGTTTCCTTAAACAGATTCCAAACATAATTCTAAGAACTTCACGCTCTGAGCAAGAAAGTGAATCTGGTAATAATGTTGAAAGAAAATGAAAAAAAACAAAGAAAATCAGCATTTTATAGAATGAATAATACATTTCAATAGTTCGTGCTGGGATTAATAATTTTGTATTTCAGATATTTATCCTTCAAAAAGTGAGTCTCCGGATTTTGGGAAACCGAAGTTCGGAAAAACACAAAATACCACACTCTGTATCCATTTACATGTACAGCATTTAGTAAATTTGCCAATTTGTGTGTGTGTGTGTGTGTGTGTGTATGTGTGTGTGTGTTTGTGCGTGTGAGTGTGTGTGTGTGTGTGTGTGTGTGTGTGTGTGTGTGTGTGTGTGTGTGTGTGTGTGTGTGTGTGTGTGTGTGAGAGAGAGAGAGGGAGACCTTTATTCACATTAAAGCATAATGATCTTAATCATTGAATTACGTCTTAATGTAAATAAAAGCTTTTAGAATGCCTCCTATTTCAAAACGCAATTATTTTTAAATAGTTGCGTTTTAAAAAAGGAGGCCTTCTAAATGTTTTCAACTGCTGATAAGAAAGTCCCCTGAACAAAATTAAATAAATAAATAAGTGGAAATACAAAAATCCTTAGGGATAAGTGAATAACCAAAATAGGAATTCGTCGAGTGTTAACTGTTTGAGATGACGTTTATGTAGGGGACCATGAGAGGCCTTTGTCAACGGTAATACCAAGGAAAGAAAAACTGTCCACATGAGGTATAGATAATTTTTCTATAATTTTTGAGATTATTGGTAGAATAGAAAAGGGTCTATAAATGCCAGGGTGCTCTGGGTCCAAACCGTGTTGTTTAAAACAGGGATTACCTTAGCAATCTTTAGAGCATCTAGAAACATACTAGTGTGCAAGCATTGGTTGATGATGGTCGTGAAACGTTCAATAATAAAAGGATTGCTTATTTTGATAACTTTAGACCATAAGTTGTCATGACCAGTACTGTTTTTTGAGTCCATGTCTCTTTTAATATCTAGTACATGTTTATTATTAAATAGTTGAAAGAGAATTTAAATGCGTTTGGCGTGGCAAGATTTTTGTTGTTTGTCATAGGTATTGATTCAGAAAGGGATGGGTCGATTTGGGTAAAGTAGGTATTAAATAAAGTTGCCATTTTGGGTAGGTCACTGGGTTTAATGTTATCTGAATGTACATGTAAGAGACATTTTGGAGTGCCATTTTATGTTCGTACGCCGTTATTCATAACTGTCTCTATTGTATCCCATGTTTTATTCACGTCAGACTTCACTTTTTCAAATGAGTCATGACAGTAAGTTTGCTTGGTAGAATAAATATTTTTGATAATGTTGTTGTATACTTTAAGATTGTTGTGGAATGTATGGTAGGATTGTGTGTTGCAAGTGGTTGCCTTCGTTTGTTTGTAGAGTTTATATCGGCAACGAATGGATATTAAGATGCCACGAGTTAAACGCGTGTTTGTGTTTATTATATCTCTTAGTAACATTTTTGGATCAAAGTATTTTTTCGTGAGATTTTTCAAAGCATCACTGAGCATTGCGTTATTGTGATTAAGGTCACAACCTAATCTGCGGTCTAATTTTTCCATTATATTGGAGTTTCGCAAGTTATTGAGAAATTGAGTTTTTGTTTGCGGTGCGTAATAATATTTTGAACCTAACGTACATGTAGAGCATTCAGGGTGGAGTTTCTATATTATTTTGAAGCAATGAAGATAGGACAGTTATCTGAAATCTGAAGAATACCAGAATGTGTATGGTGTGACCGTATGTTGTTGATGTAAAGAAGTAAACTATTGAAGTTGCTGAGGTGGAGCTAAGACGTGTAGGGTATATTGGCTAATGGAAGGTCTTAAATTGTCATTTATCATCAATTCATGAACGTTTGAACGTCATTGTTAGTTTGTGTCCCTAGAGGATTTAAGTTGTAATGCAATTTCTAAAACTTGGGAAATTTTGGCTTTAGGATCAAACATTGGAATTTATTTTCCACTGCCTCAATCAAAAAGTTTTCTTAAACAAGGTATTTTCATAGACTATAATGCATTGACAATTGTCAACATAATCTGCTCTAGCAAACTTTGAATACGGTGTTGAAATCTAGTGATGGATATTGAAATCACGGACATATATAGATATAGAGACACATCTGTCCCAAAGAGACTATACTTCATTACGTACCATGCCCCCGGAGTATTAAAACCAAAGGTGCTTTCCCATTATAGGAAATTTGGTTTACCCAAGCTTTGCCAAAACTTAGCTAACCTTTCTCACTAGACAGCACTATCGAAGTAAAATCACAACATGGCGATCCAGTCAACCCAGTCAACACCAGTTGGCACAGTTCAATCCTACTCGCAGACGAATATCGAGTGGTGGGATCGAGGCTAACTGAAAATTATTCTTCCGCCATTTACCACAGAGTCAAAGAAAATGAACAGTCTCACTTTTCATTAGATGTGTATTATTTTACTTATTTACGTGCATACAGAAATAAGAAACAATGATGACCTGAAATGTACCAACTACCTAAAGTGACTTAAAGCAAAGAACACATTTTGCAGAATATCTCACTGAGTCGTGCGTGATCCTATATCGTTGCCACGATATCTACCAATAATTTCGCCGAAGTTTCGTTGAGACCTTTCCCATTACACTAAAGTTTTGATGAGGACCAAAGCTTTGCTTTTAAATCCTGTTATCTTCAGTTAATTTTCGCTTGCAGATTAGCTACCGAAGTTAACTTTTCCCACTTAATGAAACTTCGCTAAAAGCGAAGTTTTGCCTCTAGTGTGAAATGCAAGAAATTTTCAGGTTCGATTAAATTGGAAAAACAAGCTCATTGTGTTGTTACACAATGTTGTGCTTAAGTTGACTATGCAGTTAGTTTGCAGCCACAAAATCGAATCAGCAAGTAAAAGCTAAGTCTGATTTCTCTGAAAGTCAACCGTTTCTAGTTATTCGAAGTTTTTTGTGATAGTATTCATAAAAATACATCTTTTTCACAATATTTGTTGAAACTTGTTTCCAAGTAGTACTTTTTAAATATCGGTTACCGTCAGACTCTCATAATTGCTGGCTTACGTGAGACTATCAGAAGAAAGTAGACTATGAGAGCATAGCCTTAGGCAAACATTGGTTTGACAGCTTTCTCTCCTTACTATTGCTGTCAAACTGACAATGTTACTGTTGTTACCCGATTTCGCGATCACCAAAATCGGGAAACTCGCTCTACAGGGTCCTCTATGAAAAATAGGCGTGCTCTACAGCATGGATGGTCAACTCTAAAACTCTATCCTTCAGAGGCAGACTTCATACACAACGAAAAGATCAAGTCTTACAACTTGTTAACAAGTTGCGATGGCGCACAAGCCCAGAGGATTGGTGGAAAACTGTTCTACAAATAGAAAAATGCACAAATGGTACTCGTGTATCAATTAGCAAACTTAAGCAAGCCATACACGTTGATTTAATTGTCTAACTTCAGTGCTAAACTGGCCATCAGAAATACATGGGGTGGGTATATTTTGATATTGACTTTGAAGTGCATGAACTAAGGATTTATATTATTTGGGCAAATGTTGACCAAAAATGCTAACACTGTCCTGGGCAGTGTTAATCCGTTGACCTCCAGCATTGACAGAAACTGGCAAGTTGCCATCACAAAAAATTACATGCCGATGCAGGATATGGAAGGGCAAATCCTGCAAAGCGAAATGTCTTGTCACCCAATTCATCGGACATTGGAAGTCTATTTGTGAAGACCTTTTCTCTCTTTTAGACAATAATTACGGTTAACAGAAATTTTTATGGCCTCATTCCCAAATTCAAAAGGTGATTGCAAACCAAAAAACGGACATTTCACCTGAGGCCTTCTTTTCATCACCATATCTTCACACAGTTTTCACCATTTTTTATAAAAATAATTTTGCAACTTTAATCACAAAAAACAAAGTCAATGTCATAAATAATTTAATTTGCGCATAGTTTCCCTTTAGTTTCAGTTCTGAACTATTATGTTCAGCTTAACAAATTTACACCAACTGGAGTGTGTTCTTGTTAATCAGTAATTTTTCTGGTTTGATATTTGAAAATAATGAACAAAAATTGGTAACATTTTTGCCACAAATATCGCTATGGTGATTATTCAAGCGATAAGTCACAGTATAACATACCATCAGCTACATTACATTTCATGCTTATGAAATGCATAAAATGAACCTTTTTGCTGACTAAATTTTATAATACGGTTAAGAGTTATTTGAGGAAACTGTAAAATATTTTAAAAACCAACAAGAATCAAAATTTAAAGAGATTACCAAATTGAGCAACTATTAAAACAATGGGTTATTGGTGTCACTATGTATGTAGCAAGGATCAGACTATTCCCAACTTTATTAACTTGGATGACTTTTATAGCATTAAGACTAAATGTTGCTTATGAAGGATATTACTTTTCTACTGCATTCTTTTGAAAATCATCAATGCTGCTTTTGGTTCACGACGTTTTTAAATCAAAGTTAATTCATGTGTATGGGGGGATGTGGGTGTGTGTGTGTGTGCGTGCGCGCGCGCGCGCGTGTATGTGTATGTAACTGTGTATGATGGAATAAAGTTTGGTGGAACCTTTACTAACAACATGGAACCGACAAACTTTCACCTTTCTCTGATTGTAGGAAAAGATTGTGCAGATTTGTATAAGAATGGCATCAAACAAAGCGGTGTTTACACTATCCAACCGAAAGATGGCCGTGGTAACATGGAGGTTTACTGTGACATGGTGACAAACGGAGGAGGATGGACGGTAAATATACCCAGTGCCTAACAAAGTAATATCTTTATTTTTCACAATAAAAGTTTTTAATAATCAACTGGTTTAATGCACTTGATAAAAATAACTGAAAATATCCAAAAACTTGTTGACGACAAGACCTTCTTGAAAACTTCAGATAATTGGTTGTATCCTTTATTCATTTCTGCGTGATTTACTCACCGTTATAGTTGCTTATTAAAAGAAGTTACATTAACAACGAATTCCTTGGTATAATCAGGTATTCCAGAGACGCCAAGATGGATCTGTTGACTTCTACAGAAGTTGGTCTGACTATAAGGCAGGATTTGGTGACCTTAATGGCGATTTTTGGTTGGGTAAGCTTTGTTCAACGGCTACACTGAGCGATTCAAATACATTCAGGTCATCATACTAATAACATATCATTGAATGATATAAAACGCATATCATAATGGAATTCGAAAACAAATTAACTAACTAACACGTGTTGGGTCGCTTCGTGATTTTTAACTTCCTATGAGTGTTTAAATTCAAATTTCAGGCAACGACAACATTCATCGGTTGACAAACCAAGACAACTACACGTTACGCGTTGACTTGGAAGATTTCAGCAATCAAAGTGTGTACGCTGCCTACGATGCTTTCTCAGTTGGGTCTGAGAAAATGAAATATAAGTTAGAAATCGGCTCCTATTCTGGCAATGCAGGTAAGGGAGAGGTACAAAATCTAACTCCCTTTAAACCTGTAGTAACCTGAGAATAGTCAACAAATTAGCTCTGATATTTTTAAAGGAGAATGCCACCCGATTTAATTAGTCTTTTTTGCCGTATTAATCGGTCTATATCCACATCGCCTCGAATACGGTCTACCTTACCTTGCCAAGAGGTGTGGCGTTAACCTGTGAGGAAGATGAGAAACGACGCTAGCGACGTCAGTGGTTCATATGCAGAGTGAATGCCGCTATGTTGCGGTGCATCGTTCCCGCTTGTCCGAACTAAGCAGCTGCGAAGAAAGCGGTTATATCGTTTTTTTAATTCCTCGAGAGCCCGAAATGCTTAGGAAGTGGCTCATGGTAGTGAAGAATGAAATGTACGCTGTAAATAGCAAGTATGAGGCCGTGAAACATCTCCGTGTCTGTGGCATGGAGACGTCGACAGTGCCTGATCGACGAATGCCGGCTTACCAACTCCATACGTTCCGCTGTCTGAGCTTGTTCACGGCGCCTCTCTAGTATTTCTTCATCACGGTATTTCTGTTCGAATTGATAGCCTGTGAAACTTAACGATCCACCTGCGAAGTTGGGACTGATGAGCTCTAGCTCGTCCTAAGTCGGGATTGCGAGTTGCCATGTTGGTGTTTATTACTGAGCGTTCTGTTTCAAAATGAATTATTCTCACCCTAACCAATACTTATATAAAACTGAAACAAAGTCTGTCTCATTTGTAATGCCTTTGGAGTGTTCGTGAGTGCATATGATTTGAGAAGCCAGCAATTAATAAATCACTGCGTTATCGGGTTTAATAAAACTAATTGACAGGACACCGAGGCCGTGTGAGCTCATGCTAATTTAGTGTTTGCTGGTAGAAACTGTTGTGAAACAACTCGATTTCCATCACACGGCCAGGTGTTAGGGGAATCTTTATTTACACTTACATTACTCAAATAATGATGCCAATGTACAACTTCTGCTCTGACGGTGCTGTGGCCAAAGCGGAACCTGAATTCGCGGCCCCGACGAGTAAGTAGATTTGCAGTTCGTGGCTAATTCACCAACATAATCACGTGCACATTACTTTGGCTCACTAGTATAGTATTTTCTTGACTAGAAGTTTAGTTTCCATTGAACTTTGGCTGGTTTATGTTCGTGATGTCTGATCACTGCATTTCCGAGCCACTGGCTGGATAACGAGTCAATCCGGCCGGCCGCGACGGGCCTGATCGGACTCCGAGCCACTGGCTTGGATAACAAGCGTTTTGTGTTTAGAACTCAAAAAATCACAAGTCTAAACAACACAGATCTAGGTTCTCCTGTCTGTATCTCACGGAAAATACTTCAAACTTATCTCTGAACAGACCCCAAACTCCTGCTACGGACCTTATTGGCCTGCCGGTGTGTCGAAATACCAATGAATCCGTAACAGCGAAATAAAACAACACGTTTTTATAAGCTCAGTGTATTTTTAAGGGTTTTACATCGAAGTTTGATGATTTATTGGTATAAGCGATGATTTCAAGCGATAAGCTGACCCCAGTAACCCGTGTTGTGAACTGCTGAACAGACTGCATGTGAAACCAATGACGTCTTTGGATAATTTCAACACCCCCGTCTGCCGTCAGGCAACGCAACCGTACGTGTCGTTTTGGAGAAGATCTAAATTGATACAAATTAGGTTGTTTTTTGAGTGGCATGCTCTTTAAAGAAACATGTAATTGCTTTAAAGCCAATTAGCACTAAGTCACCTGCAGTCTCCATATATTTGAAATTTGCAGTTCAAGTAAACAATATATTTAAAAAACGACAGTCGCTTCTTAGTGTAAATGATTTTTTTGCATTTTACGGCACAGATGCAGCTTTTGTACACTCATGTACTTAATGAGGAAGGTATACACATTTAAGTGATTAAACGATCTTAGAACCTTCTTGAAACGTTGGTTTTGATATTCCCTGTAGCAAAATCAAATTGTATAGATACAGACTCGCAGGCTCGAGACTTGTATGCAGAATGAGATACACCTGGTTTCCTGTATTTCCCGTGGTTCTCTACTTACATGTAAATAACGATTTTTCTAGAATACAAAAGAACTAATTGTGGATTAGCACGTGACAGGACAAGCTTTTTATTTTCATTGCTATCGAATGACTGGAAGCAATCAACGTAACTTGGGAAATGAAGATTTCTATTTAAATAATATAAATCATGAGTGTTGGTGTTTTATAGCTCTGACCACTGCTAATAACTCCAAGAAGCTCTACCCAAGAATAATCCTAATAATTATTGTTCCAGCCATCAAACCGATTGCATCTCTTTAAATGAACCATTCCAATGATAGATCTGGGTCTCAACCGTGACCTCTTATTATGTCTTACAAGTCAAAGTATATTAACTTCTTGTTGAATGTACATTAATACTCACATTATGAACCAGATTTCTATTTTCTATAACCTCACCATAACAACGGAATTTGATGAGCATCAACAGACATGAAATGACAAATCTTGACACAATTACATTGTTATTTGAGCAATATACAAATAATAATATTAATTTTATATTCCAGGCGATTCCTTAACTAGACAAAAAGGTCAGCCCTTCAGCACTACGGACAGAGATAACGACGCCAGTATTGTAAATTGTGCTGTTAAGTATAAAGGCGCGTGGTGGTACAAAGGCTGCCACGATTCCAACCTGAACGGTCTGTATCATCACGGTAAGCACAAGTCCTTCGCAGACGGAGTCAACTGGTACCATTACAAAGGCTACAACTACTCCTTGAAGAGAACCAGTATGAAGATAAGACCTGTCGGATTCAAATCTAGTAAATTAGAGAATTCTGGTGACATGTAGAGGTAACTGACTTGAATGCGAAAATAAATGTCACGATACATACCTTTCAGTTTTTATGTATTTGGTAACTGGCAACGTGTTTGCTTGGGATTGTTCTGAAACCCCCTCGACCCACGACCAACAACCCCCTTGACCCACGACCTGTGGCAATAGAGGTATCTGTAAGCTTTTTACTTATTTCATAATCTTATTACGTCGCCATAAGACATTCCTACAAGCGCGTCTGCTCTGGGTGAAGTCTGGTGATTAAAAAAGAGAAAGTGGCGTGAGAAAGCCGGTGGTCTTGAATACCGCATTGTGAGCGCGCTATCGTTATGACGTAAATAGTTCCACGAGCAGCTATCAAACGCCTTGTTCTAATAAACTTGGGGAGGTAGTACGTTAACGTGAATGTACATAATTTAATTTAATCTTTTTATTATTTGCCTTTTATTGTATAGTCGTATGCAATATATTCCATATAACGTTGAAATATTTTTTAGTTAACAGTTTGTTTTTTCAAACTGTATTTACTGGTGAAATAACAGTTTTGTCGTTTCTTTACTCTCTCCCCAAAAAGTAGAATCTGCAATTCACTGAAGAGCAGACGAGACGATTACACTTTGGCGGGAACGACATTGGTAAATGATGGGTATGTCTTGGATTCGATTTGGTCGCGTTGTTTTTTCTGTTTTTAGATTTCAAACTTGCCAAATCGACTGCCATAATTGCAAGAAAAGATGGAAAAGCCAGCCGAACTCACGGCCCAACTCATTGGTCCTACAAGTAAGGGCTTGTTCTATGTTTAGATCGACTCCAGCTTGTGTAGACTGGGTCGTGGGTCGAGGGGATCGAGGGTCGTGGGTTGAAGAGGTTTTGGGTCGAGGGGGTTGTGGGTCAGGGGGGTTGTTAGTCGAGGGGGTTTCAGAACAAACCGTTTCTTGAACAACTGCTGGCGTTTAATACCAGGAAAGCAACGTTAGATTCGTAGAGATGTTCGCATTTGGAATAAGGTAATCCAAACACTTTTATTCATGCAATTATGCTAAATATCATCATTCTCCATTTTAAACGGTAAAGAAATAACAATTACTTATTTATTGAAAACAATAGAAAGACAGTAAGTCAAACCAACAGAATTACAAAATGAAAAACAATATTCAAACAATCAGTGAATAATAAGAAATGGAAAGACCGATGAAACAAAATAAATAATAGAAGATAAATAAAATATAAATATATAAAATAGACAATAAATAATTAATAGAAGTAAGACATATCATATGTATATATATATATATAATGTATATATATATATACGCACATGTAAATTCACATATACACATGCACACATATACACACATACATGAATACATACATACACATACAAACATTCATACATCGGTAAACACACACATACATACATACATACACACACATAAATACAAACATACACACGAATACACAACTACACAGACACACACACACAGACACACAC
>NMRA01000057.1:910750-922211 GCA_002633005.1 Phoronis australis
ACACACACACACACACAGACACACACACAGACACACACACACACACACACGCGTAAATACATATGAATGAAAAAATAGTCTGATCAGGGGATACTGAATGTAAGTTTGCAAGTCAGAACACATCTACATGTAGTTAAATTGATTTCTTATAATTCTTCTAAAGGTTATCACAGATGATGCAGATTTGGCATCGGAAGAGAGAGTACTCCATGAATAGGGCCTGCTGTATGAAAATTTTTCCAGCTTCGTTTTTGAGTTTCGGACGAAGGAAATTGGATGCCAATGAAGACCTAGTGTTGTATCGATTAGTAGTCATCGTAAACTTAGCACTTAAGTATGCTGGGACAAGTCGTTTAAACCATTTGTGCATACAACAAGCAGATAGGAATTTATGTCTTGTGTGTATTTTCATTATTGCATTCTCCGTATGAGTGTTTTTAATGTTAATATCTCTCACACCAGTTCCCAGAATAAATCGGACAGCCCTTTTTGGTTAACCTGGATGGTTTTCATTTCCTTGTCTGATGCAACGCACCAGACCGGGAGGCAATAATCTGTGTGAGGTTGAACGATATCATTGAAAAGGGTTTTCAGTGTCACTCTGTTCACAAATTTACTGATGCGTTTCAATACGTCAATTTTCGTAGAAACCTTTTCGAGATATAATCAACGTGGTGGGAGAATTTAAGATGTTGATCATATATTAGTCCCACATATTTAAAGGAACTCACGTTCTCAATTCGACTTCCATCCATACTCAGTGACAAGGTTTGGTTTCTAAGTCTTTGGGACGTGCCAAACGGAAGAGTTTTAGTTTTTGACAAATTTAAAGATAATTTATTGGATACGAGCCAATCTGAAATGATTGCTAAATCACAGCTGAGATTGCTCTGATTTTCAGAGGAGGTACTGCCTGCGGACACTATTGTAGCGTCATCTGCATACAGAACAATCTCAGAATTTTGGATTACTGAGGGAAGAGCATTGACAAAAATGCAAAATAGCAAGGTCCCCAGTATTGACCCCTCGGAAACGCCTGTTTTAACAGATTTGAGATCAGAGATGTCTTTGTCGACATGGGTATCATGAGTTCTGTCACCAAGATAATCCTGAAACCATTTGCCTTCGACACCGACGACTACATAGGCTTTAAGCTTCTTTAACATGATAGTATGGTCAACGGTGTCAAATGCCTTCTGTAGATCAATAAATACAGCATCAGTCAATAATCCCTGTTCTATATTTCTATAAATATGGTCAGTGACCCTAATGTTAGTCGTTAATATTGAATGGAGTTGTCGGACACCAGAGTGGGACTCAGTCAACACGACGGCGTTTTCCCGTTCAATGACTTTGCAAGAGGGTTGTGAGCATGTGATAACATCTAGCTTCTTTGTTAACTTCCAAGCACAGTCCTTTGTCTGGTATAGGAACAGGCAGGCCATTTATCTACCAGGCTTATTACAGACCACGTGTGAACACAGTCAAACCCAGAGAGAATTGGTACGTTCGGAAAGAATATATTATCGTAACTTCGGCAGTGGTTGGGCGATTTTGGTGATTCAAAAACTAAACATGATCACCATTTGACGACGCATTACAGCGTTTTCCCGTTGCTTCCAACTTGTTCGATTCCATAGCCCAACAACAGTTGTTGTTGTTGGGAAGTTTACCCCTGTAGTCAATATCTTACACGACTGATTAACTCCATTCTGGCATTCATGGTTGGAGGGCCAGCTCTCTTTTGTTAGATAATTGCTCTAATCTTCAATGAGATCGTGTCTAGCAAGACTGGGCTGTGCTGTTAAAAATAAAAGCGGTATAGTTGAAGTTTTTAATGATAGATTGACGTAATGGGCTGATTGTCTTAGCAGATATTTTAAGGATTTTAGTACTTATGCCGTAAATTCCAGTAGCAGAATTGCCATCCATGGATTTGAGTTGATGGCAAACAAAATTAGCGTCAACCTCTTGGAACTTAAAAGCTATAATCTCTTTACTGAGCTGGGGTGGAAATAAATGACAAGGAATGATAATGATATGGCCCCCAAAATTTTTATAGCTTGTGGACCTGTGAAAAATCTAATCCAGCATTCTGCACTGTATTTGAATGTCATCATACATGCACATTTTTGCCACGGTGGTTAACTCGGATACAAGCAGGTATGACGCCCGAGTCTGGAGGACATTCTACACAGAGGTTATATTAGGACTGCCATGAATATCACCTACGTATTGAGCAGTATTAATTGCTAATCCATATGATTAACACATTAAATCGACAGCAGTATATGAAACAGAAGTTCAGGATACCACTTAAGGGTACACATGAAAAAAATAGGAAAAGCCTACATCATTTAACAACATCGTGTGATTTTGCTTTCATCGTGCTCATCGGCGCCCAAGTGAATAATTACTCATCATTATAACAGACACTACATGTAAAACAAGATTAAGATGAGCCACACGATCAGTTAACAAAACCCTAATCATGTTACCACTATTTACCTTTGTAATGAAAAAGCACAAATGCTAGTTCTGTTGGGTACAAATGCTGTCAAAGCCACATGCAGCGCCATCTCTGATTCATGTTTTAGAATGGAGTCCTTTTTTGTATTTTTTTTGAAACAGTGAATATAGGTTACCAATTACATTGGATAATACCATAAACCAAACGGAGTTCCCGGATTGTATTAACGGCGACAATGATTCATCACTATCTCATACTTGAATTATTCAAGTTTGAAGTTGGTGACTTCAGTGGTTTGACCATATTAGTGCTGGGTGGGACTTTAAACTAAACTCTTATCCTTCCAGACTAGCCAATGAGAAACATTGACGGTGTTACTGTGTATAAGGTACTTCTTTACTTATTACACACAAAATAATCATCAAAATTGTCATTTTTTTATTTATTCAAACACTGCTTTCCCTCACTTACAAATACTGGGAATTTTGACTACTGTTGTTTTATGATGCAGTACCCATATAGCCAACAATAAATTTTCTCATTTTTGTTTTTGCTGGGAAATATGACACAATAAAATTCCACTTTTTTGCCCCATTGCAAGCTAAACAGGTGAAGAAATGTCGAACACGTGGAAGTTCATAATCTTGGTGGTAGTCAATAACTACAGTAGATGTTGTCGATTTTGGCACAGTGTAAATTGTAGCTCCAAACCCTTTCATACATCAGCATTTCACGTGAAATGCATGCATCTACGTCTACTACTTAAGGCATCCAGTTAGTAAAATCAAAATACAATAACTTAATGGGAAAATCCGATTGATATGGATAAAATGTCATCAGTTATTACTATTGAGGAAACTGAGATTTCTAGAACTGTTAAGTTCTACGTTAGTAGTTTTGACCATATCCCGGTATTAGCACTACAATTAAAACAAGAGTTTTGAAATGCGCCCACTCGAATGCCCCGCACACGCTGTGCTTCTAGAGTTGTTTATTTGGAATATTAAATGGCCACTAGATGACGCAAAATACGTCGAATCCATCCGAAACTGGTATGTGTCATCAAAGCTATTAAGTACCACATTTTATAAAAATCCGTAAAGGAACTTCTGAGAAGCCGACGAAAACGAAAAAAGAAGAATGAAATTGCCATCAGGAGGCTACAGGCGCAAAAAACATAACAGCCACTAAGAGGCGCCACAGTAGATGAAATCGTCGGAAAATCATCGTCAGACTTCCTCTTCACATTAGGAACATTCATGCCAATTTCCATAACCATCTTTAGAGCGGTTTAGTTGACAGAGGGACTGATTCCAAATAACAAGACTCGAAAACAGTAAAAATGGCTACTAAGTGGCACAAAATACCAATAAATAAACCAAAAGGGATGAAAATACGTTGAACATCTTTGAAAGATACAGAGCTAAACGTAAAAAACAAAAATTGCCACTCGCTGGCAAACCAAGTAGTCCGATCCGTCCGAAAGTCGCCATTGTTTGTTGTCAAGTTCCTATAGATACACTTGCTAAATTTAATAAAGATCCTGCAGAGGATTTAGCAGATGCAGACATGGGCGTAAAACTGCCATTAGGTGCCGCCATAAATGTCGAGGTCGTCGGATAAACATCGTCAGCCCTCCTCTTCATATTAGACACATACATGCCGATTTTCCCGATCATCCTTAGAGTGGTTTGGTTGAAAAAAGGCAGATAACAAAAAAAGACTCGGAAACATTAAAAACTACCACTAGAGGGCACAAAACGCCTCAAATTCAACCGAAAACCGGACGATAGCGTCACCTGGCTAATCAATAAATCTCTGCCAAATTTTATGAAAATACGATGACGACCTTTGAAGATACAGAGGTAAACGTTAAAAGCTAAAATTGCCACTAGGGGGCACACTGGTA
This sequence comes from Phoronis australis, assembly GCA_002633005.1. Classification (NCBI taxonomy): domain Eukaryota; kingdom Metazoa; phylum Phoronida; family Phoronidae; genus Phoronis; species Phoronis australis. Next base: position 915,130 of record NMRA01000057.1, read on the forward strand.
AACCGATCCATCGAAAAGTCGTTTGTTGTCAAGTTCTTATAAATACACTTGCTAAATTTAAGATCCTGCAGAGGATTTAGCAGATACAGACATGGGAGTAAAAACTGCCACTACGAGGCGCCATAGTTGTCGAGGTTGACGGAAAATCATCGTCAGTCCTATTCTTCACATTAGGAACATACATGCCAATTTCCCCGATTATCCTTCAATTGGTTTGGTTGACAGAGGACAGATGCCAAAAAAGCAGACGTAAAAATGGTCACTAGAGGGCACAAAATGCTTCGAATTCAACCAAAAACCGGATGATAGCGTCACCTCACTACCAGATACCTCTCTGCCAAATTTTATGAAAATCCGATGACGACCTTTGACGAAACAGAGGTAAACTTAAAAAACTAAAATAGCCACTAGGCGGCACAGCGGAAGTCCGATCTCTCCGAAAGTCGTCGTGTTCTGTTGTCAACTTCATACGAAAACAACGGATAAATTCAATAAAAAACCTGTTTAGCGTTTGGGAGATACAGCCATAGGCGCAAAAAACAAACAAAACTGCCGCTAGGAGGCGCCACAGCAGTAGAAGTCGTTGGAAAATCATCGTCAGCCGTCCTCTTCACAGCAAGAATATACTTTTCCAATTATCACAATCATTGCTAGAGCGGTTTGGTTGGTAGAAGGGCGGACGTCAAAAAACAACTCAAAAATGGCCACTAAGTGGCGCAAAGTACTTCAAATCCGTCCGAAAACGGGAAGGTGGCATCATCTCACTAATAGATGGCTAACTGCCGAATTTTATAAAAATCCATTGAGGACCTCCGATGATACAGAGATAGAGCGTAAAAAATTAAACACCGGTAGTTGGAGAGGTTCGAAATTTGTCGTCATCTGTGGTCAGCTTCATTAGGTTCGAATCCGGCCTCGGTTTCCCGCCAAAATGTTATCTCACTATTGAGATAACTTTATGGGTTATTACACGGTTGTATATGCCAGTTGAGGCTAATATTGTGGTATAAAAGTGAATAATAATAATTTCTAGAGAAAGAGGCTCTCAGACATGCTTACTAGATGATAAAATAAAAGTCTCCAGGAATAGGGTTTGATTATAAAGGTAACTTGCTAACAGTTTCAAATCCACAGGCACACAACAATACAACATATTGGCAAGTGATGACAATCAAGAGATGGTGAAAATGAAATTAAAAAACTTGTCTGGGTTAAATAACATTAACTTTCTAAGCACACTCACCGCAAGAAGGAAAATAAATTATGGCCAAAATAAGTGCTAAATTTGAGAATGTTTTGTGCTTTTCAAAAACTCATTACACTGTACCAACTGTATTGTTTGGTGACAGCTTAACTGTATAATCCACGTTAAATTTACTTAAAATTTACTTTTTTGAGAAATTTGGCAAAATAAAATTCCAGTTTCTTGTCATACTATGTCCCACACCGAAGAATTTTCACCCATAATCCTGGATATAAAATACCCCTTTGAGAAACACACCAGCATTTCAACAATTGGCAGACCTGGACACAGTACAACCTTACCCTAATTTAAATTTCCCCTCTGTCTGAGTTTTCAAACAGTACCGTGTTGTTACCATGACCACAGTCTCAATGACTACCGAGTCTTTTTTCAGTTTAGCAGGCTTAACCTTTTGAACGGGAAATTTCCACAGATCGGCAGTCCCAATGAGGACTACTTTTACAAGAGTATTGCATCAAATGCCCAAGGTCGTATGGTCCTAAGGTCAGACATCCTGAAAAACTATCTTTTACTGGTAGAGTGAGAAAGACTACTTAGCCATAATGTTTATCCCGCAAGCATACTTTTGGGCAACAAATCAGCAATAAGAAAAAATGCTGTTTTCACATCATGATGGCTGATTATGTTATCAGCAAAAATTACAACTATTAGCCCGGCAAAATTCTGTAGAGTATGATTTAGTCATTCTATGTGCAGACAACATTGATGGAACATGCAACAACTAGCACTCCATCTAGTGTTCGGTCATGGAACAAGTAAAATTTTTGGCCACTTTTGATGCATTTCATATTATAGGAAATCAGTGGAAACAAACTTTTGTTGTGATAAACCTGTTGACTTTTAAGATATAAGTCAGAAATGTACTTTAATATGTGTCGCAGGTTTCAAGCAGCTATGAACCCGCACCCCGCATTTAGACAACTTGCAGGTATAAACGAGGTCTCAACTTGATCAATACTAAGATGAGAAGTGATCTGTACTTGAATACAATTTCATTATGATCTCAATCGTTTTGACCTGAACTATAATACCTATTAACTTGACCATTGGCATCATTTTTTGTCTCTTGGAAAGTTGACTGACGATCATTTCCATCGGCACTTTGTTCTGCTGAGTAGCTGCTCCGTTTCGAATGCGGGTGATGAAGGCAGTTTTCAATGTTGTAGCTAAACGATCCTGTGACGGTAGGGCCAGCGTGTGCAACATGAGAAACAAACAAGAAGACAGTAAACCAAGATTGTCGTCCGTCATTTATGCATGACTCGAAGATTTAAATCACAAGATAAAATTTAGAAAATAAACAACTGCTGACATCAAACAACGGTGGAAGTGGGATGTATGGTGGACCAGATACTTATAATCTAGTAACAGCAGGTCTTCAGAGTCATACTCTATCAATACAATGATGACTACACATCTTCCTCTTAAGAAATTACATTGAGGTTATTTCCTTGAGCCTAGCCTCTCAGGGCACATAACTTCACATTATTTCCTTGAGCCTAACCTTCCTGGCATATAGCTACACTAGCCAGCTTCCTGTTCCTCTCATCTTGTTTGTATGGCGAATGGAGGCAATAAAGAGACTGAGGACCCCGAGGTCATGCGTAATTGATTTTTGGGGTCCAGATTGACCCACTATGATATAATAAAGCTCAAGAGGACACTTTCTGAATGTGTACAAGATTTCAACATTTTTCTCAAATTATGATCTTTAAAAAGAACCGTTAAAATATTTCAAGTTTAATGCTTCTCATCAGAAGGTTCTGTTGCAGTAGCCAAGCTGTCAACAAGTAAAACTTTTCTCTTGCCATATACTTAAAATTCCATAGTGTCTGAATTACAGAGCAGTTGGGTATCAGGCTCCAGGGAGACTCTTCTTGACATCCTCAGTAATTAAGTCATAAATTCCCCCCCGCCCCCAATACTGAAGGAATCGCGGAATTTTGACAGTATTTTATGACCTACCATTTACATTACACCACTTACACTTCATAAAGTCCAACATCACTCCACCTATGACCCCTTGATAACGTTTTTCGAACATTTGAGGACAACTAACATCAGAAAACTGGAATTGAAAACAAACAACTGTCATGTCCCATTAACTTTTCGCTTGCCATATACTTAAAATTCCATAGTGTCTGAATTACAGAGCAGTTGGGTATCAGGCTCCAGGGAGACTCTTCTTGACATCCTCAGTAATTGAGTCATAAATTCCCCCCCGCCCCCAATACTGAAGGAATCGCGGAATTTTGACAGTATTTTATGACTTACCATTTACATTACACCACTTACACTTCATAAAGTCCAACGTCACTCCACCTATGACCCCTTGATAACGTTTTTCAAACATTTGAGGACAACTAACATCAGAAAACTGGAATTGAAAACAAACAACTGTCATGTCCCATTAACAACAAAGTAAAAATAATACTACCTTGTGTAACACCTAAACTTAAAATAACCCACAGAAATAACAATAACACTGTGATTGTTTGGCAACAGTAGCATCTAAGAAGGGACGTGTAACGGTAGCCACATTTATCTCTTTACGTCAAGTTACACCAAAACCTATCAGGCCGATGTGATACAAATCAACAAAATTGAATTGTTTACAACAAAATCATGTGCTATCTGTAGGTGTTAACAAAGTCAATTTCGTTCTAAAATCGACTGGTGCCAGCAAATCCAACAATTAACCTTTGTATCGAGTTTGTTTTGACAACAATACATGTAGTCTTACTGAAAACCAGTATGGCCAATGGAAATAGCCGCGGTAGTCAAATGTGTCTAAAATCGACTTTTGTCGGCCCATCCCTTATCTGCCAAGCCGTTTTTGGATAATGAGTAGATGAACAAAAGTAACAACATGCGATGGACAAACGATAGGCTGAGTACACCCTTACAGAAATGAACTTAAGTTTTTCGCTGAAAACTTAAGTTTTTGGCGAAAAAACTTAAGTTTTTGGAAAATAACTTAAGTTTTAGAGGAAAAACGTAAGTTCTTCCGAAAAACTTAAGTTTTTAAAAGAAACTTAAGTTTTTAAAACTTAAGTTTTTCGCCAAAAACTTAAGTTTTTCAGCACAATGTTAAGTTTTTCAGAAAACTTAAATTTTTCAGAAAACTTAAGTTTTTCCAAGTGTAAAACTTAAGTTTTCAAAAATAAACTTAAGTTTCAAGTAATAACTTAAGTTTTCGTGAAAACTTATATAAGTTTTTTGTACTAACAAAACTTAAGTTTTTCTGATAACTTAAGTTTATCACAAAACTTAAGTTTTTATAATTTTAAAAACTTAAGTTTTCCTGACTTCTTAAGTTTTTCAGAAAACTGGATTTTTTCATTTGTGGAAAACTTGAATTTTCTAAAAACTTTAAGGTTTCTATGTGATGAAAATTTACGTTTTCAAATTTTTAAAATTTGAATATTGTGAGATCTATTTAATTTTTGGTTCGAAATTTTTTCCCATTATTTTCCAACAAAAAATTATTGTTTGCTCATGCAAAACCCATCATCTCAAAAAAATGTTGCCCGAATGTTTCCTTAGCATTTACATATAGATGCAAATACCACAAAACGACGAACATTTAACCTGGTCAGTACAGAATTAGTGCAGTTATGTAATCATTACGGCACGTCTTTGTGAATTTAAATGTAGACGAACATCCGGTGACCAACAGCAGTAAGAATGCACCCAATGTTAATCCCCTGAGACACTGACCTGGTCAGTACAATGTAATCAATTAATTTCATGCAATTCTTAAAAAACGTAGTTCTTGTGCACGTTTCCTTCGTGTTGAGTTGTATTCGTAAGGCAGTTTCCACCCGAAGTCAACAGTTTGAATATTATAACCGACAGTCAACTTCGAAGAAAAAGTCGTGTGTTGGCTAGCCTGCGACAATGAAGTTTATATTACTACGAGCAGAGCCAGCAAGAAGACATTTCAGAAGTTTTGGAAGTCAGGTTAGTGCCAGAGAGCGTTCTAAAATCGATTGGCCACAATCGGTGCTGTGATTTCCAACGAACGTGTTAAGTTCAGACTTCAGAAGTTCAGTTGTTATTGTCAGCCACTCACGAGTCACGCTGTCACACACCGACATGGACTCATTCTGTGTGTGAATTATCTAAACTTCTAACGCGTAATATACTTCTGGAGGTCCATCAGGGGAAGCCATAACGTTCACATAAGGCTATTACTCTATTATATTTCTGTCTTCTGAGGTTGTGGCAGTGTGATCAATGCAAGGGGGGGGGACTACCAAGGCATAGTGTAATCGGCTCCCAAATTAGAAGAGTAACTGTGGTATCTGAACCATTGCCACATGTTCACAGGCGCCGAAATGAGCTAGGACGAACTCAAGACACTTCTGTGTATTCATTAGTTTATATGCCCTCATGCATTAAACTTGAGTTGTTGCTAACCTGAATTTCAATTTTTGCTATCCGTAAAAATCTTGCATAGTTTTGGTCATCGGTACCTTGTATTAAATTAAAACCAAATTTTAACATATAATGATGCCACATATACTGTTATTTTCAATAAATAATTACATTTTTGAAAAATAGATAGACCGCGAAAAAGTCACCCTTCAGACTTCAGAGCGGCAATCCCTAAGACCGTATTCCTCTTCTTTCGGGAGTCGCCACCGGGAGCCGGGGATTCATAAGAATGTCTTTTGGAATTCCTTCTGAATAAATACCAGGCCTTTTAAACTGCTGTGTAGTGTAGAAAATATGTCGTCAATCATTCACTTTTTAGCTTTTTCGCTTATCTGTATGACTTACATCCGCTGACGAACGCGGTGCTTCCAGCATGGGTAAACGCCGGCAAAAATCAAAAGCCATCCCGATCCCGTGTTCACTGTCTCGCAGGCCAGAAAACCTAATTTCTCATGACAGAACCCATCCCCGCACTCTTTTTGCTTCATAGTATTGCTTTGATTCTTTCTGAACTCGTTTTTTAGCAACTAAACCAATGCTTCCATGTTTAGACGTTTTGCCAGAGTCCAGACGATCAGTAGTATCACGTGACAACTTATTCAGAAACTGCAGGGCACGTTCAGAGAATCGAAAGGATTTGACCGCGAGCGTCATCTGTGCACGCTGCATCACACTCACTCTATTTTCCTTTCGGTGCTCATTCGAAGACGGGATTTTCTTTGACGACTACAGGGGCTTTTTCGACGGTTTTTATAGGCTTGTGTCGGGGTTCGTTACTTTGAAGCAAATGTCGAGCAGACAATCTTAGGATCTACTTGCCTATGCAGCTAGCTTTTTAACTTGCCCATCGGGCAAGTACTTTTCAAATTCCACTTGCCCGACGCAAAATCTACATGTACACGTGCAATCGGGCAACCGTTAGTGTTGAGCCCTGTCATATCACTACAGGTCAATAATTTGCAAGGTTCACTTGCCTCATCCACATACCAATCCTAAAATATGGGGGTGCTCAAACTTTTGGGCATGTTGACCTTTTACTAAAACAACGTGGTGTGTTCAGAGCTGTGCACAGTGCATTCCTGAATTACAGCTTTTTAGTGGACTCGTGTCTCGTTTTCTCATTTTTTTGTTTCTATGAGGCTGACCTTTTCATGCCCACTTCGGCAAGTGGGGGGGTGCTCGTTCGAGCCTCCCCTTGGTGCGCTTATGTGCTTGGTTCTCAAAATTAAGAATAACCAATGTAACTATTGTATTGCCTATTTTGACTGATTTGCTCAGGTTTGTCGTGAGGATCTAGGTTATTGAATGCGAAAGGACATTCCGATCCCACCCCCCACCCCCGACATACGTCATAATGTACCCAAGTAAACTCTCACCA
>NMRA01000057.1:922269-974878 GCA_002633005.1 Phoronis australis
CTGATCTTTACATGGATAACATTCCCTGTAAATGGGTTATGTCTGGATTCTTAAGAAGCTATCACATGCTGTTATGTTTGCTAATATCTCATTGTTTTCAGGTCTCTATTAACTTGGCGGAGTACTTGGAAGAACTAGATATCCAAACATTTGCATTGAAACAATCACCCAGGGGTGGTATTGGGCTGTTTACATCGACATGGCAGATAGAGCTTCATATGTTTCATTGTTGAGTTAAAAATAGTGCTGCTATCAGGGTTTGAATTTGAAACAATATGAATTTGTCCTTGGTTTAGCCAATGGGCTTATAATCTTTAACAAGCTCACTTGTTGCCATTTGGTCAAGTCAATCTAAAACTTCTTGGTTTTGCTATAAGTTTCAGAAAGGACACGCGGAAGTATACATTTCAGATTAAACTTTCAGTTCTAACCCTGGTTGTGCCAGCTAAATGTCCATGAAACATTAGTAAGAAGTTCTATGGTGGCTGGAGACAGCTAGTTAGAATACAACTAGCTCTGATCATTATGTAGAGTTGTGCATTTTCTTATCAGATTAACGAATGAAACAATGAAAAGTTCATAAAAATAATGGGAATTGAAGTTTATTTCAGTTGCCAACAGTTTCATCATTTGATAAAAATATTAATTAATTTGTCATAGAACTTGAACTAAAAAGTTACATAATACGATACCTGGTTAGCCTGAAGTCCAACTTTTATTAACACATTAGGTTTTGTCATATGCACGGTTTGTTCTAGATTGTAATAGCATAATAGGTGACCATGTGCATGTTTTGTATTCAAGTTGTATAGAACAAAATTGTTTTGAATGTCGCGAATCCAGGATTAACACTTCATTCAAAACAGTATGTGGAAAACTGACCCACTGCAGTGAATGCTTGAAGTAAACTTGCAGACTAGTCTTGCACTTGAATCCTCACTCTCCAGGATTCCTGGAGAGTGATTGGTTAATTTTTGAGTTTGAAGACTATTCTAGGCTCTGTATATAAGTCAGGAAGTTTAACAAATCAGTGTTGTATAAACAGCACGATAAATATCCAGCAAGTTAAGTTGTCTTATACTGATAGCTTTTACCCGTCTGTTATTAAAATTTGTTGTCTTTATTGCAGAGTGTGCCTTCAACAATCGTTGGATAAGGAAGGCTTCCCAGACAACGCAACGTACGCACTTACGAACTGCAGCTCATGAACCTATGAATGCAGTTATCTGAGCTCAGAAACGCGCGTCTGTAGTCACAAAACATGGATTATTTGCCTGTAAAGCTAAGCGAGCAGATCCAGCTAAAGAAGATTAAGTGGCTGGTGATCTACCGTAGGGCCCTTTCACATAGACTTAACTCTTGTCTGAGCGGAGCATCGGCGTATACTGCGAAGTTAAGTGGACCGTTCATTCTGGCTTCGGTAGTTAATGAACTTCGAAGTAAACAGTAGGTGACGCTGTCGTGATCGAAAGTATCGCAAGGTAGCACTGCACGCTAAGCTGTGACAACTTGGGAACATTTACATGTGTTAATTGACACAAAACTTATTTCTAAATTGATTGGTGATTATTAGAGCAAGGTACAAGCAACTATTAGCCATCACACTACTATGCAATTGTTAATGATAACAGTGGCCCCTGGCAATAACTTCGATAGGACTTAAGTTGATAGTTTATACTGACAGTAACTTCCAAAAACTTCGACGCGTCGATGTTAGTATGAAAGGCCCTATATTTGTATGAAGTTCAGTAGCTTTAAATTAAAGGAAAATGAATATTTTTGTGATCAATGGTCTAAGTTTTCTAATTTCCATCTCGTATAACCAGGTTGTACTTAGGGTTACTTTTAGTGAAACTTGTTCGCACCATGGAGTGTATTGGATTTGCTTTTATTATGATTGTCAACAAAACGAAACTTTGACATTTAAATTGATATTTTTAAGGTTGCAAACAATTATAGGTGATTCTAGGCACTATTTCTAGCATAAGGATTGTACTTTCCAAAATCAGACCTGTCGCCATTGTCGATAAACTTTTAGTTACCTGTTACGTTTTATGTTATGCTTTTGTCTCTGCAGATATTCTTGGATTTTGCATATTAAGTGACTTGTTATTCTTGGTGTCATTGCTGTAATTTTAGTTGAAACGTACATGTAGACTTTTGTTGTGACTTTCCTGGCTATGTAATCACATTTTCTTTGGTTGTGTTTCATGATTTGGTAGGGATTTCTCTGTTTGTACATTCCATTTTGCTCCCTCAGTTATCGCATAATTGTCATAGATTAAGAACGATGCAAATAATGAACATATTATTAGCCTCATTTAGTTTTCACTGCATTGTATGCATGACACTTGATGAACTGATTTTTGAAATGTTTCTGGTTTTTAAGATTTTGATATTTCACTTATGTTCACTTATTTTAAGGAACTAGTGTATTTTAGGCAGTGCATTTTATTTTCTGCAATTAATCATTGTTAATGTAATGTTAGAACTTTATGAGAATCATTAAATTTGTTACTTTACTCCACTCTTGTTTTAGTGAAAGTCGAAATTTTTGAATGTCTGTCCTATTGAAACTTATTGCTTTTAGAAAACTTCAGTTTTCAAAAGTTAGTTCCTTGAAAACTTATGTTCGGAAAACTTAGTTTTCAAAAATTTAAGTTTTGATGACTTATGTTTGTTACTAAAAACTTGTTCCAAAACTTAAGTTTTTCAAAAACTTAAGTTTCTGAAACTTAAGTTTTCCAAAAACTTAAGTATTTTGGAACAAGTTTTTTGGAACGAACTTAAGTTTTTAAAACTTAAGTTTTCAGAAAACTTAAGTTTTTGAAAAACTTCAAGTTTTCAGAACTTAAGTTTTTTGAAAAACTTAAGTTTTCAGAACTTAAGTTTTTGAAACACTTAAGTTTTTGAAAACTTAAGTTATGAAAACTTAAGTTCGTTCCAAAAAACTTGTTCCAAAATACTTTTCGGGAATGAAAACTTAAGTTTTTCAGACCAAAAACTTAAGTTTTTCGATGAAAACTTAAGTTCATTTTTGTAAGGGCATGTACAGTGTATATATGTACAATATTACAATTACGGCTTTGAAAGAACAAATTGCCTTGAGGCCTGTGAAACATATCCATTTGTTTTGACGGCAATGGTCCCAGCACTTTCTGAACAGTAAACAGTTGGTTTATTTCACATTCACTGACAGTTCACCCAGTATGCATCCAATACTCCGGATGCCCACAGACGTCCCATAGGGGGCACTTGAAAGATCCATAATCTTTTAGTACCTCTATCCACGGATTACGTATGCACAATGTGACATTTTGCAGATATTCTCTTTGTGATACAAATTAAACAATTGCTCAAATTTAGTTTTCTGTCTTTTGAGGACTACTACATCACTGAAACAGTGCTTTTATTTCATGATTGTTATACATGTATCAAATACAAAACTAAAAAGCCAATACTGAATTGGGGAAAGCCCTGTGAAAGATTTCACAGTTCGCTAACCACCGGGCCACAATATACATGTAGACCAAGTCATTGAGTCCATTACGGTAATAACAATATACTATGACGGGTAAACATAAATATAGATCATTATAAGGGGAAGTCGTTTTATGTTTGATCACATCTTTCTTCAATAGGAATTGGTGGGAAAAACTATACGTAATTTTTGTAAAATATGTCTCCTTATTTGTAATAAGCTTATTTTAACCATTATCGTTTAGTTTTCTTTATTGGAAGTGGTATGCAATGGCCTTAACTAAAGCGGAAATACAGAGGCCAAACTGTGAATTAAATTACCGTGCCAACAAAAGGGCCAGACAAAAACTGAAGCTGTTTGCCAGGGCTGGTTGGTCAGACTCTAAACTTGAGGACTAAATAGAGAGTTCAAAATCGCAGGATGAAGTTTAGGGAACAAGTGAGAGACAACAGTCTGGATAAATCGTCAATCTCCCTGCCAGTTAGTAATACAGGTGACAACCATTTGACCATTAGGACTTAAGTGTTTGCCCTATCGCAAGGTCCGCACCCTCGCGAAATGTCGACAAGCAAGCGATAAATTTTACCCAAAGGGTTGCCACTTTGAATCTTCATAGGTTTATAATATATTATGGCTATGGTGAAGATATACTTAAAAGCTCTACTAAATTCTGAACAATATTCATGTTGGCCACTTTCGGACTTAACACTGGTAGGTCGTAAAACTACCGGGTACGTGACCTTCATTGAACAGCCCTGCGCATACAGCCGTCATGGTGACCTGCTCAGTTCAACACAATGGGGAACTTGACCAGATGTGCTGCAGGATAAGCGTTAGGTTCAATATCTGCCAAAGCTGCAGGGGTATATAAGCTGGCCCAGATCCTCATGTTTTACATTCCTTGAGAACTGTAGACAACAGAATGACTTGCATGCAGTGGATCACTGTAATAGTGTCTTTGAATTATGTACTGGCAGGTGAAGCACCACTGACAGCTTCAGATTTTCGTAGCCAGATGGAAGTCATCAAAACTGAGCTGGACTTGCTGAAGAAGGTGATGAATTCAGTCTTATCTAAAACGCAGCAGTCGACTGGTGAAAGTATTGTTGCCAGGCCTTCAAATGATATCCAACTGCTACAGCTAAGAATGTCACTAGAATCAAAGACCAGAAATCTGGAAAAGGAAACAGAAAAAGCGAAATCGAGACAACAGAGATGCGGGACTGGTCTTGCCTCTCCGTCTTACAGACTCCATATGGTAGAATCACAGCAAAACATTATAACAAAACAGGCCTTGCTCGAAGCTCGTCTGAATCTGATGATGACTCAGTCACGTGATCAGGCATCTGAGGTGAACAACTTGAAGATGCAAGTAGCTGAACAGGAAAAAGTGTTGAATAAGTGTGACACTGCTCTAACATCGCTGAAGAGGCAATTCGATATTGCCCAACAGCTTGCTAAGCAGAAGGATGTCAGCTGGAATCAGACAAGTGAGCAAGATGTCTTCAGAATTACCCAAGCAGACATACGCGACAAACAGAATCTTGTTATGAAGACAATGGCCCACCAAACTCGCTTGATTAAAGCATGCGATACGAAAGTAGAAGAATACAAAGACGACTGCATGGCAAACATTAACAACAGAACCAGTGTAATGCAACAAAGAATCAACACATTTTCAAGCAACCAACAAAACCATAGCTTGCTGATAAAACAGCAAGAAACATTTCTCAACTGGTTAACAGAACAGAGGGCGGCCCAGGACAACAAGACTTCCGCACAACTGAAACATTTCTCTGATGTTTACAAGCAACTCAATACAGACTTGAACAGCCTAGATGTAGCTCACAACAGACTGGAGCAGGATTTCGCTAACCACACACAACAAGCAAAGGAAACTGATGATTTCCTCGAGTCCCAACAAAAAGGTCTGCAAATGCAGCAGGCGATATTAACATCGGAGCTTAGTGACCTCGAAAGTAAGGGCACTTCATGAAATTTACATTGTAAAACTATATCAATACTTGAATGTCTTTTCTCATCATTTTGAAGTGCTTATATGACCACGTGGTAAAATAACATGAACAATCTTGCTCAGTGCCCAAACTTATCGTATTTTCTCAACAGCAACAACACAATGAAATAAACTGTGTTAAATGTGAAGAAAAAGGCATTTTAAACCACTAAAATGTCATAAAGGTCACAGAATTTCAGGCAAGTTTGCCACAGAATGTTACCATGTCACAGGGAATCTAGTATTCTCTGTAAAGAAGATCGATGTTTGTTATTAATGCCAGCACAGTAATGAATAGTAGTTGGTTTAACATTACAGGTCACTTGAATTTGACCTACGCCATGTTGATGAATTTGACGAAAAAAGAAACTACACTGAACGGTAAGTGAATAGGCAATTCCTGTACGGTAGCGCTAATGATAACGTTTGACATACAGGCATTTAGGTAGGCCCTTGGACCCTAAGCTTATAAATGACCCCCTGCTAATCAACTGCTTTTCTATTCTCTAGTCATGTATTAATATTCTTCACTTGCACCTCATGATGAATTACGAGATTGGCATTACTAGGACGAAATCACTGAAATTCAAATTCAATGACAGGATATTGCTCATGGCAAAAATGACTAACAAAACTTGAATTCTGAATATTTCTTTGAAAGACGGATTTAACCGGCAAAGATGTCGAAAAGAATTATGACATTTGCTAGTACTTCCTGATCAATAACATTTTAGCTACATGTAAAGTTATGATCTTAGAATAGTAACCAATTATCTGACCATATAGTTATCCCGGAGGCGTGACGTCGTACATAGAAAGAACAAAACATTTTTGCTTCTGCAAAAATGTCAGAAAGCGACGGATCTGGCGATCTGCACCTAGCCAAATTGTGGTCTTAATTTTTGTTTGGCAACCTGGTAAAAATTCCAGGTCGCCACACCTCATATGAGCACGCACGCAAAATACCACAGGAAGTAGTCGTGTATGGGATATAGGGCCCAGGAGGGGAGCTTGATAGCAACCTAGCACGCGAGGCACGTATTCTAATTGTCTGTTCAAGCAAAAAATGTCATTCGGGGACTTCAGATGCACAAGCAGACGTTTGCTGAATTGGTCAGGTATCTAATTCATTATATCATTTTTGGCTCTGGCCAAAGAGGTTTGACGACCTCAGTTCTTGTCTGACAACCTGGGAATAGTCTCTGTGCCTGGTCGCACTTGATAAGTTGTTGAACGGAAATGAGAAAAGAGCGATGAAAATCAATATTTCATTTAAGAATATATTTCCACAACAATTCATTACGGAATCAACTTCCTATCTTAGATATTCATCCTTCAAGAAGAGTCTCCTCATTTTGAGAGACAAAAATTGAAAAAAACAATACAACACTCTGTATTCATTAACAGCATTTGGTGAATTTGTCAATTTTTGGGAAATAAATAAATGCAAATTCTGAACTTGAGACAAATTTTTATCTGAAGAACAAATATTGCAATTACTTTTCCATTGTCTAAATCAAAAGATTTTTTCCTAAACGTGCACTTTCACAGGCTATAATTTATTGTTAATTAGTAACATAATCTGTTCATGGCTGTTCCAGAAACAAACGTATGGGGGGAGGCACTTTCATTTTTTACCCACCGGCTATATTTTTCTTTTATTTCTCCAACCCGCGACCCATAATTTTTGATAAGGTTGACATATACATTGTAAAATATAACCACCCATAATATCTTTAAATTATGCTTAAATTTTACATGGTAATTAGGTTTTATTCTCTACAGATATTTTCAGTCTTCAGTGTTTTGTGAGCCTACAACTGGCCAGCAGACACAACACCAGCTTCGGTCCCAGGCAAGAAATAGAAATATACACGATTCCAGTGAACAGGGATCACTGAACAAGAATGTTGGTATGCGCCCTTCGTGTGCATTGCAAATGGCAGATGCATGGGTTGCGCGTTATTTCAAAATTCCAACAAGAGGCAGCAACATATAGACCTATAAACAAATTGCCTCTAGGATGATCTCTTAAGTACTACTGTAGCTGTCCTGTCGAATGTTGCCGAAAATTAAAGCAGTCAAGAGGGTGGTCAAATCAAAACGAAAATCGACTGCTGTCAGCGCATCCAACCCTGTCATATATCTTTATGCCAAATTTCATCCAGTATTGTCTAGCGTTTTTGAGATATTAATCAACCTATCTTGTCAAAAACTAAAATGGCCAACAGGAGGTGCTACAGTAGTCAAATCTGTCCGAAAATCGACTGGTGCCAGCTCAAACCGGCCATCTATCTCTATGCCAAATGTCATCATGATCCGTCTAGTGATTTCACGATAATCGACGGACAAGAAATGACCTGAGCAGTCGAAAACTATCAGGGAATTCCACACTAGATACATCCGTCCAAAAATCCATTGGTGCCGGCACATTCTCGCCATACATGTACATGTATACCAATGTATCGAATTCATTCATTGTGATCCGACAAGCAGTTTTTGAGATAACTGACGCACAAGGAATGACTTGAAAATTAAAATAGCCAACGTGGGGGTACCACGGTAGTCAATTCGGTCCGAAAATCGACTGGTGCTTGCGCATCCCCGCCAAGTACATGTATCTCTATACCAAATTTCATCATGATCCACCAAGCAGTTCTTAAGATAATTAATGGACAAGAAATGATGATGACAGACGAACCGATCGGCAGACAGACGAACGAAAGGACCACTGTATGCGACAACAAGTTTTTGTGGGTGCAGGAAAATTTCACGTGACATCACAACTCATATCAGTTACATGTATCAGAAACTTGCTTTTCAAAGACACCTGTGTGCAATACACTAGGCCGCTACCAGGTGTCCCTATCCACCACATGTCTCCTTAACTTCAATAATTTTTTTAATTTCATGAATCTGCGAATCTCAAAGGGTTTCCACGAATGCCTTTAGGCAGCTATGTCAAGTGAATATTGGAAATTGTTTGTCCGTCTACTCGACATACATTTTATTAAAAATTCATCAATTTTCTTACAAGTGTTAACACCAGTTTAGTGTTGCAGTTATTTTCATTCTAATATGAGTGTACGACATGTGCTTGTAATCAAGTAGCCCATGACTTAACTAATGGCATAGAGTACATATTGCACTCTCTACACTAGCAACATGAGCTCGTTTTGTTGTATATGGAAGTTTTGGGTACGGGGGTTTTCCGTAGATAAGCCCGTGGGCGTGTATTAGGAAAATGAAAAAGTTCAGGCGTTTTAGGGACACCAAATAAACGCCCGGGCGTTAATTCGGAAAAGGGGCGAGTAGAAGGAAAGTCATAGTTTTGCTGAGTTTGAATTTATTTCTTCAAACTGTGTTGTTAAATTTTATGTTCAAAATGCATAGTTAGCCAAACAACTTGTTCGTTTTCATAAAATAATGATAAATGCTCCATAAAATTGAATTTGTGACAAAAAGTTGACTAGCAGTTTGCTTTTAAGAGTGAATTCTCCGAATAAAGGCCCCGCTATGTGCAAAGTTAGCACTAGAAGTTGTAGCATTAAACAAAGGCCCATTGGGCGTTTATTTGGCATAATTTCATCTGGTGGTATCTGCCAAGTGAACTTATTGGTAGCAATTTTTCAGAGGGTACAGAGGCTGAAAATACCCATCTGTCAACATTTACAGGACAAAAACACCACCTGTTTTTTTACTTCAACTGCTGTCCCCCTCCCATAAAATTTTGCTGCAACAACCTAAATTTAGTTGTTGATTGTGGTGTTGAAATCTAGTTATGCATAACCAATTGCATTCACAGACAAATGCAGAGACTTACGGGGGTTCAAGAAGGGACAGGTTCTCTCCCAACGAGGCTCTACTCAAGGTACATTTGGAAGGGACCAACTATCAAAAACAGGAGCGTTCTACAGCATGGATGGTTACGATAATGCAAGAACTCTTAAACTGTATCATTCAGAGGCAGACTTCATAAACAACAACAATGTCAAGTCTTACAGCTTGCCAATAGGCTGTGATGGCGCTCAAGCCCAGATGATTGGTGGAAAATTATTCTGCGCAAAGACGAATGCACCAATGGTACTTGTATATGACTTGACAAATTTGAGCAGACCCTACAAGTTGATTAACCTGTCAAATTTCGGCACTAGAGTCGCCATCAGAAATACATGCCATTACGAATGGGGAGGTTACTCTGATATTGACATTGCAGTTGATGAAACAGGAATTTATATTCTCTGGGCAAGCGTATACTCAAATTGCAACTTTGTCCTGGGCAGAGTTGATCCACAGACATTCACCATTGGAAAAATGTGGCAAATTCCCATCACAAAAACAGCAAAGGGCAATGCATTTATGGTGTGCGGCAAACTTTACGTGACCGCCAGCTATAATGATAAAAGTACTACCATCTCACACGTGTTTGACACACGTGACAACAACATCGTAACCAACTCGGGTATAAGTTACAGTAACGAATATGGCTACGGAGCTCATGCTCATTACGATTCCAGGGATAAAGCGCTTTACGTGTGGGACAACCGTCATCAGTTAAGGGTAGAAATCGAGTGGAAATCAGCTTAATGGAATTCTGGTGTTCATTGGCAACAAATGTTTTCCTATTGGCTATTAGCACTTATGGATTTCAGTTGATGAGATTACTACGTTCGAGTTAAGGACATCGTAGTCCAGTTGAAAACATTTCTCTTTTGGTTTTACACTCAAATTCAAGCGAAATATAAATGTTTCAAAAGTTTATAATTTATAAACCTGACACTTGTAACCGAAAGTTGAACAAAGAAGGAAATACGGTAGTTGATAACGGTGCATGGATTTCATTGCATGCTTACTTGAATGTATAAACTAATTTGTTTAAGAATTCAAATGATAAGATATCTGTAAAAAAATGTTGTTCAACGAAGAAATTCTACATATTGCGTATTTTCTATTATACTGACATGTCGCAGTATTTGCACTATGTAAGATCATCAACGCATGCCCAACACTGCAACAGAATGGTTTTAGCACATTTAGGCATTAAATAAATATGTCCATGGAGTGTTATTGATAACAGATGGAATTAAAAAACCACTAGGTTCCTACCAGAAAGCCTTTCTCTTTACTTATCTTTGCACACATACAAGGAGCATCCAATGCCAAACATAACACACAGAAACGCAATTCACTTTCAGTCCTGACGTGATGGCATACAAGTATGTTTAACGTAACAGACTGTCAACTTTACACCAACATTACCCACCTCAGCAGCACCTCCGGGGACGTGAACCATCTGGTAGCCACAAAGTAAGTGTAGTTGCCGCTGATGATGCCCGATATGGGACGGGAAAATCCTGGAAAGTGCACACAAGTACTGCTGTATCACTCAGAGATACAACACTGGGCTAGAAATTAAAAGCAGATTCCCCAGAAATACTATTTACTATTAGCATGGAGGATGCGTGCCTGCAACAGATTTAGAACTATAAAATGAAGTGGCTTCTCACTAAAATCACCAGACTTTGGTTGCCTATTTTGGATGAAGTTTTGTCTCTTTCGGACAAAATTTACCATGATTGCAATTTTTGTATGGCATCATTCCCTAAGTTGATTTCAAATCAACAGTTGCGTTGCCCCATGTCTTCTCTCCATCACCATTTGCTCACACAACTTTCAATAAATCATTATAGGAATAGCTTTTGAAATTTTCACCATAACAACCCAAGTCAAATTTAGAAATAATTTTGAGCACAATTCTCTCTTTAATACAGTACAAATACAGGTTGTCTAAGTTCTGAACAATTATGTCCAGCTTAAGTCATACAACTTGAGTGTGTTCTCCTTGCTAATAAGTAAGTTTTCTGGCTTGATATCTGAAAATTATTCACAAAATTGCTAAGTAAATGATTTAACGTTTTTCTCATATGACCCTCATAAGTCAAAGAATAGCTGTATTATTTTCATACTATCTGAAATACATAATCCTTTTGGGCTTGGAAGGGTTAACCAGTCCACACAGTGGCTTAGAATTTTGCACACCGTTAAAAATGAGGGAAAGCAGTCCTTTGTGAGCCATTGTCTCACTCATGCAACTGTCCTAGTTGGACTGTGTTTCTAAGCCCAACTTAAAATAGGTTAAATTTGAGATTCTCACTGGGAGCATAATTGTTTTATTACCCACTACACGATTTTGAATAGTTGAGCCCGGAATTTTGCTGAACAGATTGATGACCAATTTTCATAATACAGTTTAAAAATTATTTGAGGAAACTGTAAAACATTCTAAAACAAATACCAAATTTTAAAGAAATTAAGAACATATAAACACTTGCTAAATATTTTGTATATTATGTAGCAAGAATTATGCCATTCCCAAGTTTAAAAACTTTAACTGTTACTTGAACAATTATAAAGCATGATTTAAGACTAAGTGTTGCTTGTAAAGATTTCAAATCCCTGCAACAATCATTCTGAAGGATCCTTTATTACTGCATTATTTAGAAGACCATTCTTGCTGGTTTTGTTTTCACAATGGAGCTAAGTTAATTTTCGTGACTGTGTGCACGCATGCGAGTGTGTGTGTGTGTGTGTGTATGTGTGTGTGTGTGTGTGCGTGCGTGCGTGCGTATGCGTATGTACAACGGTATATAGTTTGATGAAACCTTTGATAAGAACATGGAACTGTAAAGTCATCGCCAGCATCTAGTTGTAGGAGAAGATTGTGCATATTTTTACAAAGCAGCGTTCACACCATCCAACCAAAAGATGATGCTGGTAAGATGTAGGTTCACTGACATGGTGACCAAAAGAGGAGGTTGGATGGTAAATTATATACGGTGTCTTACAAAGCACCATCTCCATTTTTATAAGAAATGCTTAATGAACTAAAAAAATTCACTAGATGAAAATAACTGAAAAGACCATAATTGGTTTGATCACTTAACACTCATGGAAACATACACTAGCTAATATCATTCATTTGTTTATGTGTAAAAAACTCATTAACTAATCAAAACAGGGTATATAAAGAAAAAAATACTTGGTATAACCAGGTATTCCAGAGATGCCAAGATGGGTCTGTTGACTTCTACATATAGAGGTTGGTCTGACTATAAGGCAGGATTTGGTGACCGAGTTTTGGTTGGGTAAATTTTTTTCACTTCTACACTGTACATCTTGAATACATTTAAATCTTCACTGATAAGATAACACTAAATGATTCAAAATGTCTTAGAAAATGGAATTCAGCAACAGATTTCAAATTCACTAACAACGCCATGCTGCTTTGGGATCGTTAAATTACCATGCGTTTAAAATAATATAATTGCAAGTAAAAACAACATTGACCGGCTGGCACACCGAGCCACCTACACGTTACCTGTTGACTTGGAAAACTTCAGCAATAAGAAGGTGTACGCTGCCTGTAATGCTTTCTCTGTTTGGTCTGAGAACGTGAAGTATAAGTTGACTCTCGGGTCATATTCTGGCACCGCAGGCCAGGGACAGGAAAACGTGTTTACTCATTCTAAGGCCGAAGTAACACAATTCTAGTCAGCCATCGCTCTGCTACAGTTAAATTAATTTTGTAATTACATTGAAGCCAATGAACATTAAGAAGCTCGCAGGTTACTTAAAAATACTTGAAATTCACAGTTCATTTAGATATTACACTTGGGGGTATATATGCAGATGTTGTACTTATTGAGGATTTGAAAATTATACACCGTGACCAGAAACAGTAAAACCTTTTAGACGCAGTGATGTATTAAGGGGGCGCACCGAACGTTTATAGGTACTCTTTTGAAAGAAAGGTAGACTTATTGTATTTAATGCACAGTCGAATTGATCACAACAGACCGTCTTGGAAAGTTGCAGAAACGTTGGTTGTAAGTGAATTTTGCTGTAGCAAAAGCAAATTGTATACACAGAGATTTGAAGGCTTGAGAGTTGTAGACCGGAACAGGCAACACCTGGTTTGCTATGTTGCAGTTCACCTGTGGTGACCTACAATTTTTTCTAGAATATAAAAGTTTGCCTGAATTTTGTTGAAATCCTGACATTATAAACTCTGAATGAATTTGTAATCCAATAGCCACTCTTAGTAACCTTAACTTAACACAACTAATTCAACAAAATGCATTGTCGTGTTTGTGACAGGTTATACATGTAGACCTAACTCACGCGGAGGCCATTAAAATCCAAAGCGAGGCTCACTGCGATAAACAAAGCGGAAGTTGACACTGCGTGAGTTAAATGGCCGGTCTTTCGAATCCAACCTGGATATTAAATCTTAAAATTGTGTCGATAATTAACTACAGAGAAGGAGAAAAATACATTAGAGAACAAGTCAACGCATCAAAGAGTTGTCTGTTGAAATCACATTTTTTTCGAAAAAGTAAGTTCGAAATATAAAAAGTAAATATGACCAAATTGCGGCGATCGTAAATTGTCGATAATGCTTTCTACGCGAACCAGGTCATCTGCTCGTATTGTTGACAAGTTGAAAATATATGCGACAGTTGTGGCTCATCACATTTTGCTGTTATGTGCAATTAGTCACATCTGATTTAATTTGTTGATCAAGCATAGCCTGTGTCCTGGTGAGGTATAGGGACAACGGGGATTAATAGTTGATTTATCATAACTGATCTGAAAGAATAATTGATGTTACTAAATATATCTTTTATTAAAATAAATAACCAGGCTGGTAATTGAAAATAAAAATCATTTGACCATTGCATTCTTGTTTTTAATAATTCTTACGTCTATTTCATGTGTTAGGTTTCAAATATCAATGTGGACCAAGTTGAATTTTAAAATGAAAACACCTAATTCGTCCGTCCAAAGCATAACCTCCTTTTCGAGCACAATTTCAGTTAACTGGACAGAGCAAGCATAGTTAAGTTTCGTCAGGGGCCTCGTTCATCGGAGGGGAAAGGTGCCTATATGCCTTCTGAGAGAGCATTTATCTTTTCGCCGAGTGAGGGGGAACTACCTCCCGATCACCATCATTAACACTCCCGCCCAGTTGCAAGTTCTCATAGGCTCTTTCTCAAGTATCATTTTGTGCTCTTTCAAATTGTCACCTATGTGGTTAGGTGATTTGAACTTGGAAGAGAAATTTTCAATTACTAGGGGAATTTTTAGACCTCTTGGGGGGATTTCGCGTGATTTTTGAATATTTTTGAGACGGGAATAGGGACGATATTCGGCCCCAAAATAGAGGGATTGAGGGTTCTGTCCTTTTTGAAAAGAAAAATGCATCATGTTTTAACCTGTAATCATGAAAACACAGATTGGCTGGCCGAAGATTCTCCGGTTGTTGCTATGATGCTCGACAACCGAGATGCGACAAAATATGACCTAACTTTTGGAAAACATTTATAAATTTTACACGGACATATTTTCCTTTGTCGCGGCGTATGGCAACGATCCAGGAGTCCCGAGTCTCAACGTCATTTCGGATTGTAAAACAGACAGTTGAATTTCCGTATTTTTTCTAGCAGTTCGAGCTACGCGGAATACAACTATGCCGATAAGCCAAGAGAGCTATCGTAGAGATCCTCGTTTTGGAACACGCCACCTGTCGGCGTGAATTAGGTCTATTGATTCCAGGCATTATCTAAATATGATCGAGAACCTAATTCCAGGAATTTGTATTGTCATTTTTGTACTCAGAGATGCTTCTCAGAAAACCTAGATAAACCAAAATTAATAATTAAGTTATTGAGTTGATCAAATTTTGATTTAGAGCTTAATTTTAACAAGAGCAATGCGTAGCTTTAAAATGCGTCCACGACAGCACCGCAAACGGTGTGCTTCTATGGGTGTTTACAAATATCATAAAAATGGCCATGAGATGTCGCAGAGTGCTAAAACCTGTCTGAATTGAGAAGGTGGCTCTGTCTCTGTAATACACAACCATTTGACAAATTTAAATGAAATTAAGATAAAGAACTCCTAAGATATGCATGTAGAGGCAAGCGTAAAAAATGGGCATAAGGTCTCTTACAACATCCCTTGTGACGCTTTTTATAGCCCATCTTACCAGAGATTATCACTTTTATGTTGCTGATCTTATTCATGATATTTACTTGTAATTGTTTTAGTCATAATAAATGACCTTACCGGGTATATCGCCACCTCGGTCTCCTTTTCAATGATAGCAACGTCCGATGTTCGTCGAACAATCCATTATAAGTTCTCTGATCGTGGGAGCAAATTGTAAATTGGTCGTCACAATAAGATACAAGTGAGCCAAATAAACTTTATAGTGGCAAAAGCACATAGCGGAACTATTGAAAATACAATGCGCATCGGCGTGGATATGTTTAAGAAATGAACCAACACAAGCTTGATATGAAAATCGTAGTGAACTATACAATGGGAAAATTTGTGCAATTGTTTTGTGAGCTTGCCCAAGAAAGCACATGTTATTTGCAAAAATATTCTAGTTGCTTTGTACAATTTCAAATCAGACGTTCTGTTTCAGCATCAGTGATAATTATTGTTGGTCTTCGCTCGTTATTCGGCTGAGAGACTCGTGGTTTCACGGAAAGTCGTCTGGAAGCACAGGGGAAGGATGGCCATTCGCAGTTCCCAGTCTTGTTTACTAGCTAAGCCAATGGCTGCTGGAAGACATAATTAAACTATATATAAAGTTTCTGCAGCTAGTCTAAGCGAGAAATCATGCGTATAAAGCAAGGAAGTGTTTGTTCGGAGACATGAAAAAGATGGAATTACAGATTAACATGATCCAGTGGCATATGATTTACTTAAGGCTTCTGCTTTGTGTTCAAAATAGACTCTGGATGTTGAAAGCAAACTTTCTATTTGAATGTAGGGGTCACTGGGACTTGAACCCAGAACCTCATGTCATAGACATGCCTGCTACCTTGCATCATGACCCCGGGTGATTGTTCTATAGTTAGTTTGCAATTCAACAGCGTTTTTGGTAGAGAGCCAATGTGCTCAAACAGGAATATCCAAATTTGGATTTAAAATTGCTGCGTCCTGGTTGTTTACCGTTTAAGTTTGATGATAGAAAAAATTAATAGGTTGTCTTCGACCACGTCTATTATATAGACTGGTTATGGTTTTCATTGATTATTGTTAGAGAAGGGAATTATACCCATTTTGATGATATTTCTTATTTTTCCAAAGAAACCAGAGTTCAAGAACTTTAAGTAACTTAATCACCCACCTCCTTTTATTCGAACCACGTACAGTGAAAATGTCACGATAAAAATCTGTCACAAAGAAGGTGTGAACGATTTTAAAGAAATTTTGTATTCGAACGTATTTTCTAAAGCTTTCAACGGGATAATTTACTTTTTTGAATGCGTTCTAGGTATAAATGTCGTCAAAGCTAAGTCTATATTTTTTAACTCAGTGAATAGAGAGTTAAACAGGCCCAAGACAAAATTGTCATTAGGTTCAGTCTTTTGAAGTCGAATATTATTGGCTCAAAATACCTATACATAGTAAGTACAAAACATCAGATCGATCTCAAAAGCATACAATTTCCATCAATAGTAAAGTACGTGGTTATTATTACAAAAGCAACGTGTTTCTGAGGTGACAAAACACGTGCACAAGAAAAAAGGTATACTCTCCTGAAATCTTGCTTGGGAATGAAACGTCATGTGTACAAAGGCGCCCTCAAATCTGCAGCGAGAATTAAGAGGTGAGAAGACACCAATTACACTGTTCCATGCAAGTCATGAACTTCATAAAATCCGCGTTCCTGCATTTTTGATATTTTAGCATTCACCGTGCGGAAAAGGTTTTCCTTACACCTTGGCCACTGACAATTTAAGTTATTGAATATTTGACCTGTTTCATGTCCCGAAGGCCGACATCTGCACATTCTACATGATCACAAGTCAATTGATAAACGTTATAGCACTGACGTTTTAAGCAGTTAAATACTTGACCATTTTGATGTCCTGACGGCAGCCGTCTGTCGTCTTCTGAATCTTAAAGAGAAATATGTCAATTACTAAACAAGCCTTACAGTATCAATGATAACAAGTTAATATACACGCCACACAATGGGCATGATAAAAACAATTAATAAACAAAACCTATATTATACATGACAATACTGAAAATTTAACCCTTTGAACACTGTCTGACCTGTCTGAAGTGAGTCCCAAATATTGAAATGTCTAGGATGGCACACATTAAACATGAAAATAAGCCAATTAATACACGCGACTCACAACATATTGTAACAAACCAAATATTATACACGACACACAATATACATGTTAAAAATTCAATTAAAAAGGATGGCAAGGTATGGAGAGCCATTCACTTGCTTTTAATAAAGTAGAACTTACAGTGAACTTTCTCCATTTTGTATAAATAGTTGTCTCTTGCATAGCCCATCTTAGTAAAGCCATTGAGAAATTGATCTTAAGTTGATTGCTCAGTCTCCGTGGCAACGATGTCAAATTTTCACCTACCCCTTGCTTAGGACTTTGCAGAAGGCCGAAGACAAGACGAGGAAACTTGGCAAAGCATTAGCGGAAGTCAATCAAAAGGTGGCTGGACGAAGGGACCGCTTCAAGAAGTAACGAAAACCATTAATATACAAGACCCTCTATACATGATCGAAATTCAATTGATATACACGACACACAGTATGCGATAAATCAAGTAATATACATGATGATCAATCAACATGACAACAAGACAAATAATATACACGACACAATCTACATGATAACAAGGCAATTAATATACACAACACAATATACCTAATAACTAGTTAATTGATACAAACAGTAAAATATAAAATGCCACAATATACATGACACACATTAAACATGAAAATAAGTCAATTAATACACACGACTCACAATATATTGTAACAAACCAAATATTATACACGACATACAATATACATGTTAAAAATTAAATTAAAAAACAACAAAAAAACATGATATCAAAACAATTAAAACACAAACGACTCACAATAAACATGACAAGTCAATTAAAGTACACGATTCCCAACGAACTTGATAACAAGTCAGTTAAGGTTTGAAATACACAGTAACCACGATAAGAAGTCAATTAATATACACGACAGAAAATAAACCTGTTGAAGTTTAAACAGTATACCTGAGCAGCATTAATTCTGAGAACAAGTCAATTAATACATACGACTCACAATACATTATAGCAAAACAAGAATTATACATGACACACGATAAACATGATAGAAAGTCAATTAACATACACGACATCAAACAAAAATGATAACAAGTCAATTAATATACACGGCAAACAATAAAGAATATAAAAGGTCAAATAATATACACGACACACATTAAACATGAAAACAAATGAATTAATACGTGCGCCCTACAATACAATATAAGAAACCAAATAGTGTACAGGACACACAATGAACATGATCAGAATTCAAATAAAAACCACAACACATAAAACATGACATTAAAACAATGAAAATACACCAAACACAATAAACATGATAACAATTCAATCAAAAGACACGACACACACTACAGTTGATAAATGGCCAGTTAACGTGAACAACGCACAATAAACAGGATACCAACTTAATTACTGTACAGGGCACAAAATAATTATGATAAGTCATTTATGATACATGACCCACAATAAACATAAAACATTAATTAACATACACAACTCACAATAATCATGATAACAAGACAATTAATATACAAAATAAACAGTAACCTGGAAAAATCAATTAGTACACACGACTATAAATACAATGTATACAAGAAAAAAGATCAAATAACATACATGACAAGCAATAAAAATGAAAACAAGTCAATAAATAGACACGACTCATAATATGTTATATATCAATCAAGAATTATTCAAGACACAAAATAAACATGATGAAAAGTCAATTAAAAACACAACACAAAAACATGATATCAAAACAATTAAAGTACACGAAAAACAATAAACATGATAACATGTCCATTAAAGTACACGGCACAACATGACAATGATAACAATTCAATAAACTTACAAAACTCATAACACACTTGATAACTCTGACTAGATATGTAAATGAATACTTGACCCATTTGATGTCCTGGCGGCCGCCGTCTGTCAACTTTTTAATCTTCAAGAGAAATAAATCAATTGATATACACACACAATAAGTGATAACCTTTGAAGTATTATACATGTACATGACATGTGTTAAACACGATAAAATGCAGTTAATAACCAAGACACACAATAAACATCATACGAGAAAAATTAACATACATGACATGCAATATACATGAAAATTAGTCAACAGTATATACGACACACAATAAACATGATAACAAGTCAATGGAAATGAACGACACACAATATACGAAGTAATATACCCGACAAGCATTAAACCTGAAAACAAGTCAATTGATACGTACGACTCACAATATATTATATCAAATCAAGAATCATACACAGCACACAATAAACATGATCACAAAATCAATGCACATACACGACGCAAGACAATCAAAATAACAAATCAATTAATATAAGCGACACACAATACACATGTTAACAAGTCAATAAAAATACGCGACAAACAATACACGAGAAAACAAGTCGATTAATATATACGACACTCAATAAACATGATAAAAACTCACCTGATATACACGACACACAACAAACATGGTAACAAAACGATTCACAATGAACATGATATATCAATTAATATACGAAATAAAAGGTAACCACAATACAAGTCAATTAATACACTCAATTCAAAATATGCAAGATAAAAGAATACACACGACAAACAATAAAAATGAAAAAGTTGAATAATACACATGACTCACAATACATTATAACAAATAAAGATGTCAATTAAAATACACGGCACAACATAGACATGATAACAAATCAAGCAATATACACAACTCATAATAAACATGTTAACACTGACTATATATTTAATTGAATACTTGACCAATTTGATGTCCAGGCGGCCGCCGTCTGTTGTTTTCTCAATCTTCAAAAGAAATAAACCAGTTAATATACACGCCACATACTCTATAACACGTCACTTGATAAACAAGACACACAATAGAGATAAACATGATAACAATTTAATTCATTCAAAGGACACAATACACATGATAAGAGAGCAATTAACATACACGACATAAAATATTCATGATAATTGGTCAATTAATAAACACAACACAAAATAATCATAATTACAACTCAATTGATATGCACGACACACAATAAACATGGTAAAAACTCAATTAACGTGCACGATTCACAATGAACACGATCACAAGTCAATTTACATACGAAATACACAGTAATCTCGATCAAAGACAATTAATATACACGACACAAAATAAACATGACAAAAGATCAAATAGTATACACGACAAGCACTAAACATGAAAACTAATCAATTATTACATACGACTCACAATATATTATAACAAATAAAAAATTATACACGACACACAATAAAAATGATAACAAGCCAATAAGTATACGTGACATATAATACCCAGGACAACAAGTCAAGACACACGGCACACAATACACACGATAACAGGTTAACTATATGCACAACACACTGTAAACAATATACCAAGTCAATTAATGTAGAGGGCAAAAAATAATTATGATAACAGGTCATTTATGATACATGATACACAATAAACCTGAAAACAAGTTAATTAACATACACAAGTCACAGTAAACACGATAACAAGCCAATTAATATACGAAATACACAACAAGCATACAATTAATACACACGACTTCAAACAAACAAGATAAAAGATCAATTAATATACACGACAAACAATAAAACTGAAAACAAATCAATTAATAGACACGTCTCACAATACATAATAACAAATCAAGAAATTTAAACGACACAAAACAAACATGATCAGAAGTCAATTAAAAACAACACAAGAACACGATATCAAAACAATGAAAATATACGAATCAAAACAATTAAAATACACAAAACGCAATAAACATGATCAAATGTCAATTAATATACACGGCACAACATAGACATGATAATTATTCAAAAATATAAACAACTCATAACAAACATGAAAACAATTACTATATATTTAATTGAATACTTGACCAATTTGATGTCCAGGCGGCCGCAGTCTGTTGTCTTCTTATCTTCAAAAGAAATTAATTAATTAATATACATGCCATATAGTATACATTATAACGCCTCAGTTGCTAAACAAGACACACAATAGACATGAACATAATAACAATTCAATTAATACACACGAACCACAATATATGATAATTAGTCAATTATTAAATACGACACAAAATAAACATAATATTAACACAATTGATATACACGACAAACAATAAATATGGTAACAAATTAATTAACGTGAACAATTCACAATGAACATGATAACAATACAATTATTATGCGAAGTACACATTAACCACTACACATGATAATTCAATTACATGTAGCGCACACAACACACAGAAATATGCATGATCACACTGACAGTCATAGCAAAGGAATACTTGACCGATTTCTTGTTCCGATGGCGCCTTCTGTCGTCTTCCTAACCAACTGGGTCGGTTCTGACCTCGCGATCCCGTGATGAGGAAAGAAACCACATTCGAAAGACTTGATTACTGACTGGGGTTATTGTGCTTTCGTTAGTGCGTTAGTGTATTAGTTAGGGTTAGATTGTGCAGTGTTATCAGCCAGCAATCAAATCTTCCATAATGGCAAGCGCATGCCGTGCTCCCACGTGTTCTGCTGAGTGATGCAGTTCTTCGCTTGGACACCATTTGCACAACATCCGTGAAACTAAAACAAAGAAAAAGGAACATTTATGCAATCTTGTAATAACATGCCCTTTTGACAATGAACAAAGGAAGCGCATCTCAGGTGAATTAGCTTACTTCATGATCACACACGGGTGCAAATGTGCATCTTGTCGCAAAGAGCGTTCAGTCGATTGTGTGCCTCGAATACATGTATAAGCGACTGACGTCACGATTCAGCTCTCTGCACAATGACCACCGACAGCGAATAACAATACCACGTCTCTGTTGGTGGTGATGATAGCGACGTTCAAACGAGCTTCTCACGGCATGGTGACGACCCGCGGAAGAAGGTCACTCGTTCAACCATTCACTAATGAGTCCTATGCGCCGTGGCAAGCAGTGGACTACATTAGCATGGTGCTGTGGCAGTCAACTCCATTCGAATTTGTTTCACTAAGGATTGACGAACAACGCAGTTTGATATCTGAAAGCAACGCGTGACCTGGACATGCTGCGATATGCAATTTCGAGAAAAAGAATCACGACAAAATATAGCAACAGCTGTCTGCGTTATCTTTTGCCAGAGAGGGACCTCTGGAAAAATATAGTTTCACATTCTCAAAAATTGTCTCCATTCTTGAAATACTTGTGTGATAAAATGCACATTTTCAAGTGCGATTAGACGACTTATGCAGTAGAAATGGAGATCCGGCCTATCAACAGGGCCCTCAAAGTGTAAAGCATGCACTGGAAACCGAGTTGTAAAAATGTTCTCTTGAATTGTCTCTCTTATCCATGATCGAAGTTTTATCTTTTCTCGACTATTCCCGTCCCCGTGCCACGCCTATATCGGTTGCTACGTTTTAACCCTAACGCCTGCAAATTTTTATTGGGGGGCCAGAGGGGGGACACAACAAGCGCATCTCAGTGAGGCTTTGCGTCCTAAAGCACCATGAATTGTGATTTGTTCCCTGAATTGTCAGAAATAGGATTGAAATTGTATTTTGGTGTCTCCTTGGGCGTACAACTGTTTCAAGTAACCGTACCAATAACGGACCTTCTTAGTGACAAGTTCTAGGAACACGTAGAAAATCAGTACCATCGTTCTCTCCCACTTATAGTACGACTTCATTTCTTATACTTTTTGTGTTAAAAATATTGAATTGCTGATTTTATCCCCAGTTATATTCAGCCCAAAATCATTTTATTCCACAAAATATCAAGCATTTCAAGATCACCGAGACTGCCTACTTATATTGCCGAATTTCGTAGTCCGAGAGCTATTTTTGTTTTTTTTTTGGTTAGGGGGGTTTTAAGATACAAAGAGCTTCAATACCACGTTTGTTGTAAATTACGAATATAGTGAAAGGTTTCCGTTTCCTTTAGTAGCAGTAAATCAGATACCATTTACACACATATATTGTGCAAGAAATGCTTTGTGTGGTTCTTCAACGAGCACTATGGAACAAGCTGCTTTTGACCAAACCGTCGCCATTCTGAAGGCAGAGCAGTTTAGTGACAAGCAATGAAAAATATTGTTGTCTGCCCCCCACTCCTCTCTGTGCACAAACAAACCGAAATGGCTTTNACCATTCACTAATGAGTCCTATGCGCCGTGGCAAGCAGTGGACTACATTAGCATGGTGCTGTGGCAGTCAACTCCATTCGAATTTGTTTCACTAAGGATTGACGAACAACGCAGTTTGATATCTGAAAGCAACGCGTGACCTGGACATGCTGCGATATGCAATTTCGAGAAAAAGAATCACGACAAAATATAGCAACAGCTGTCTGCGTTATCTTTTGCCAGAGAGGGACCTCTGGAAAAATATAGTTTCACATTCTCAAAAATTGTCTCCATTCTTGAAATACTTGTGTGATAAAATGCACATTTTCAAGTGCGATTAGACGACTTATGCAGTAGAAATGGAGATCCGGCCTATCAACAGGGCCCTCAAAGTGTAAAGCATGCACTGGAAACCGAGTTGTAAAAATGTTCTCTTGAATTGTCTCTCTTATCCATGATCGAAGTTTTATCTTTTCTCGACTATTCCCGTCCCCGTGCCACGCCTATATCGGTTGCTACGTTTTAACCCTAACGCCTGCAAATTTTTATTGGGGGGCCAGAGGGGGGACACAACAAGCGCATCTCAGTGAGGCTTTGCGTCCTAAAGCACCATGAATTGTGATTTGTTCCCTGAATTGTCAGAAATAGGATTGAAATTGTATTTTGGTGTCTCCTTGGGCGTACAACTGTTTCAAGTAACCGTACCAATAACGGACCTTCTTAGTGACAAGTTCTAGGAACACGTAGAAAATCAGTACCAGCGTTCTCTCCCTCTTATAGTACGGCTTCATTTCTTATAATTTTTGTGTTAAAATTTCTGAATTGCTGATTTTATCCCCAGTTATATATTCAGCCCAAAATCATTTTATTCCACAAAATATCTAGCATTTCAAGATCACCGAGACTGCTTACTTATATTGCCGAATTTCGTAGTCTGAGAGTTAATCTTGTTTTTTTTTGGTTAGGGGGGGGGGTTTAAGATACAAAGAGCTTCAATACCACGTTTGTTGTTAATTACGAATATACATGTAGTGAAAGGTTTCCGTTTCCTTTAGTAGCAGTAAATCAGATACCATTTACACACATATATTGTGCAAGAAATGCTTTGGGTGGTTCTTCAACGAGCACTATGGAACAAGATGCTTTTGACCAAACCGTCGCCATTCTGAAGGCAGAGCAGTTTAGTGAAAAGCAATGAAAAATATTGTTGTCTGTCCCCCAGTCCTCTCTGTGCACAAACAAACCGAAATGGCTTTCTTTTGGAGATTGTGGTCTGCCCCCCAACATCCTAGATCCTACACTTTGCCTTAGTCTAATAACAATGCATAGGATACAAGAACTTTGTTAACTAAAGTATCAAATTTATTTTGAAATATCCATCAATGCTCACTCACTGAGTTATAAAAAATTCAACAAAAGGTGACGCTCCTCTCAACAATAATTGGCTACCCATTATGTAGCCAAGAATATACAAATTATTACCATTTGCACGCCATCCGTGAAATTAAAACAAAGAAAAAAAGAACATTTATACAATCTTGTGAATAGTGGTCATTAGCATGCCCTTTTGACAATGAACATAGGAAGCGCATCTCAGGTGAAGTAGCTTACTGCATGATCACAGACGGGTGCAAAAGTGCATCTTGTCGCAAAGAGCGTTCAGTCGATTGTGTGCCTCGAATACATGTATAAGCGAATGACGTCATGATTCAGCTCTCTGCACAATGACTACCGACCCCGAATAACAATACCACGTCTCTGTTGGCGGTGACGATAGTGACATTCAAATGAGCTTCTCATCAAATAAAGCATGACGACAACCCATAGGGGAAGTTTATCAGCAGGGTGCTTTCAGCACATTGATTTCATTTGTGCAACAATTCACTAACGAGTCTTTTGCGCTGTAGCAGGCAGTAGACTTGATTGACATGGTAATGTGGCAGTAAATCCCATCCCAAGTTGTTTCACTAACATTTGACGAATAACGCCCCGTGATATCTGAAAGCAACACGTGACCTGGACCGGGAAGACGGAATAGGTGCATTGGTATTGAAGGAAGGGCTGTGATGAAACTGGTGTCAGCCAGGGGATGTGCCCCGTCTAAGTTAATATTTACAAAAAGCCATAAGACTGAGCGGGGGTGGGGCACGTGCCCCCTAAAATTTTCAGGCGTCAGGGTTAGTCCTTGTAACCGCAGTATAGGCGTGGAACTGGGGGCAGCGGCGAAAAGAAAGACTGCGAAATATACGGAAGACAAAATTCAAGCCAACCTTTGTCAACTACCATTGGTTTACATGTGTATTTACACTTCAAATGCGCTAGCCAGGACATCATTGTTAGAGGTTCCAATTGTTTGCAGCACAGACAGTGTAAATGCACTCTGAAATTTGCACTTACTCATTTGTGCATGTATTTCGAAAAGTCGAGAAAGTTTTTAAAGCACAGCTTTTTCTGAACATGTTAATTCACTGTTTTTTAAGTTAAATTTGATGCAAAGCTATGTTTCTCGAGTCACCTGTTATGCACTCTCTTTCTTCGTTTTTTCTCGAATCAACGTTAAAAACCATTACTTAAAAATAGAGAACCAATTGCTGCTTGTTTATTGAAGTAATAAAGCTTTTCATATTGAGGGATCCGTCGTATTCATCCACGCGGTCACCCATTTTGTATTTTTTGTTGAAAAATGCAGCTGCTCTCGGAGAGAAGTCACAATGATGGAATCGATTACCTCCGTATTCCGTTTTTTTTTTAAAAACCGTGCACCTTCTTGTTACAAATTTCCGTATTTGGGTACATGCAAGAATAACATGGGCGTTTAACTCTCTGCATAACCACGGCAACGGCGCAATTGCTTAGCGTATTAGTAGTGTTGCATTAGCCTACTTTACGGAAATGTGGACTTAGATGATATTCGTCTTTACACGGCTTGGTTGTGACTTTGTTTGTGGCAGCGCCTCCTCAACTACACGGATATTCGATGGTGTATTGGTGGCACACACTATTAAATGGGATTACATATGATAAGTTTCTTCATAAATGTATGTAGTAGGTGACGTTGGTGTTATTCGCTCTGGTGGTGTCGTCATGGTGACGCCAGGCTTATGTGGTGTTGGGCACGAGAGGAAAAACGCTGAGGAGCTTGAACAACTGTTAACCAAACCTCTGAGTGGTTCTTGCTATATTTTTTGAGTAGTTTGCAGTGGTGAGAGATTTTGTTGCCCTGTTACCAGAATCATCGTTTGGTTTAAGCGTTGTTCTCGATAAATGACCTATCGCAAGTTCCACCCCCTTGCGAAACGTCACGTGAAACCCGAAAAAAGATGTCAGATGCAAATACACTGCCGCTACGTAAACGACGTTCTGGTGGAATCGATGAGTGTTTTCGCACTTTCCAAAAACGCTTCGACAAAGACAGCAGGCGATACTTTTGCGCTGAGACTCGAACATTCATGATTTGGGAATTTGTAAATGCGACGATGAAAAAATAAGTGCTGGAGGATTTCGGAGCCAACGAAAATCCGAAGAACACCACACGGGGCTCACTTTCAGTTGAAAACTGAAAAGGCCACTGATGCGATTTGTTCATGTAAAGCTTTGTCTGTACCATAAAATCAAATTTTCTGTACGATGCCATCAATTTCAGGGTATTTCGAACAAAATCAGTGAAGACTCGCCGACATTTGTATTCTGCCATCTGCTAAATTCCACCAACGAAGGATAGGTCACAACTGATGGGATTCTCAGAGTCATATATATCGAGTCGATACCACTGTTTATACTTTTCTAATCTTCGAGCGAAATAGTTTGATTAAAAAATCCGGTTCAGCGCACGTCAGCGGACACAGTATGAACTTTCGGCCACTGTTGTTTCCCACTTCAGTCATCGTGCAAAGGGATAATTGAGCACTGTGAACGCCTATATCAGCGCTTGAAGCGGATCCAGTCTCATGACAATCAGACCGACAGAAGGTGGACATCGAGGCCCTGCAGTGGTTTTGGACCCCCTATACCCCTTGGGCTTGTAGTCCTTGAAAACTCAACAAAATCCCTGTTCACACAGAAATCTTCACCTAATTTACAATGTGTCATTGAACATTTGTCAATATGAGCAGCAATCTACTGTCCTGCATTGAACTATCCACTTTCGTAGAGGTGCACGTACATGTGGGGAGAATGCTCATTGCATGTCTGACCCACTTTCAGTTCATTTGGGAAGCTTTTCGGGGTTATAGGAAACATTTTAATCATGAAAAGATCCTGAGAATGATAGAAGGAAGTTGACATAAATCACTGTGTTTAGTACCCAAGACCATTTTCAGTAAATGAACGGGGTATAATTATAAAGGAGATGGCAAAATTGGTGACAGTTGCGTCATGTTAGCTTTCATCCTTCACCACTGACCCAAGCCAGCCAGCTAGCTGTATGAAGACTATCGTCAAAATACGGTATACAGCTTTGTAACAAGGCTACACTGGCACTGCCACAAGCTCTCCGTCATTCAATTCCTGACTGAATTTCATAATCAAGTTGTTGGCACGCTTTGTTCTTTGTATGACGTGACTAATCGTACCGCGTGTCTAGTAAATACAAGGTTTCATTATTTTGCACGTGCTGTAATTTTACACGTTTTTATCCTATAATATCAAATCGATGCTAAAAAAAGGTGTTAGTTTCGTAGGCCTATCCTCACAGACAACATGGCGAATATCTTCATTGTGGTTTGTAGCTTCTGTTTTTCACGGTACGTAGATGTACACTATAACTATTTGAAAGTTCTAGACATGACTCATTTTCCGTTAACCAACCCAATACTCAGCTCTTAAACAAAGCTGAAGTTCCACAGGAGGGCGTTTCACCACTTGGTGAAATGGATATAAAGCAATAGAATAGGAGGAAAAGTCTTTGTTCAGTGTGTTAGTAGTAACAAAATGAAATTCCTTTCAATCCTTGACACGTTTAGAAACCGGAAAACCGTCTTACCGGGTATATTTTGCTTCGATTTACTTTCATCTAACAACAAACGAATAAAATCGTCTTCCATTCTATGAACTCAGTTTTTGACTTATGACGTCATGTGGTGACCCGATTGGCAGACAATGAGCTCATTGAATGCTTCAGTTCACGCTTTCACCGGCAGGATAAACATACAAATGGTGGAAAGACAAGTGAAAAGTAATATGTCGAATCGTTGAATGAATAAGTTCTTTCGAAGGGCTTGATTTCCGTGCCGTTATATTCGCCGTATTAATTCTAGAGATAAATATGTTCACCCCGATCTCAATTTCGACGTATGCAGGTTAATATTTGATGTGCAATTCGAGTGTAATATGTATGTATGCATACGTTTGACCAACCCCATTACTTTAATAAGGGTTGGTTTTCCGACTATGGAAGTCTCTGCATAGAAAGAGTAGAATTTAGTGCCATGCATTTCACAGCTCGATCTGCGCAACAACTAACTTGCACGAGTCGAAATTGCGACCCGACCGCGTGAAAACATTCAGGTGAAGCCTTTTAAAAGAAATTATTCACTCGAAGATTCGACGTTTTAGAATTCGCTTATTTATTCGCCATTTGTCTCTTCCATCTAGCTGTGAACTTCTGAACCATAACCTTCACTTTGCTCAATAGCTGGCATTCGGACTATTGCTACGTTGTATATTTTATGCTAAGACGTCATTAGGTCAAAATCTGAGAGAATTCAGATGGTAGACTATTTGACTCGTCATTACTTGGTAGAAAGAGTTGAAAAATAATTGGGAAAAACCTATATGGTTCTCTAACTATCCTAGGAAAATTTGTTCTGGTTAGTGCCTGCACACTCATTAAGCATTTCCCTCCGTTCTTCTGATTTACATGTATGTCCATTCCACAATCTTGTGGGTTCAGCTCAGTTTGAGCTGAGTAGGCTATTGACTAAATTTCGTATGCCTGCAGCGCCAGTTGAAAGGTCTAGTAGCGCGGTCATAGTTAAGGCTGTAGTCGGTAGCCGATGTATCGGCCCAATTATGTCTGGAAATAAATTTAGCCGGCTTATACTCAGCTCGTAAACAGAGCTAAAGGTCTACCGGGTTGTGGGGTGGCTTTTCACACCTTGGCGAAATGGATATACACCAAAAGAGTGGGAGGAGAGTTTTTATCAGCGTGTTAGACATCCGCCCAGTGAAAGTTTAGAATCAAGTGCCGTGCATCAAGTATTGACCGGCCCGCTCACGTCGAAACTGGAATCGCTTGAACACTGACATTTATCTAAAGACTACTTAATTGGGCGGATATAACAGCACAAAAACCAAGCCCTTCGGAAGAACTTGTCTTCTCGAAGATTAGACTTTTTACTTTTCGCTTGTCATTCCGCTATTTGTATTTTTTAACCTACTGGTGAACTCATGGACTAAAGCATTAATTGGGCTCATTGGCATTAGGGTCACTACATGACGCCATTAGGTTAAAGACTGAGCTCACAAGTCGGCAGACGTTTTGGTTCCTTGTTGTTAGAGGAAGGTAAAAAGAGGCGAAATACTGTATAACCAGTGAGGCAGTTTGTGGTGTTCTAAACGTGCCAAGAGAATTTTATAGTACTAACACGTACGGAACAAAAAAATTTCCTCACAGTCTTTTGGTTTATATCCATTTCACCAAGTGGTGAAAAGCCCTGAGGTGGAGCTTCGGCTCTGTTTTTAAAAGAGCTGAGTATTGGTTACATTCACCTGCCATCTGATGTTCACAGATGTCACTTAACAGTTAGTGATGACCTGAAATGCTCGCCAGTAAGCCAAGTGAATGCATTGTAGTCTACGAGTTCACCGCTAGGTGAAAGTGCAGGTGGCGTAGTTAGAAGCAAATTGTAAAATGTTTTTGACGGGCTTGATTTCTTTTTAGTTATACTCGCCGTGATGTTTCTGCAGATAATTTCCTTTGTTCTATCGTAACATGGACGTGTGCAGGTCGTAACTTTGTGTTTAAGATTGCCACTCAATTCACTTACAGCACGCA
Source organism: Phoronis australis (assembly GCA_002633005.1). Classification (NCBI taxonomy): domain Eukaryota; kingdom Metazoa; phylum Phoronida; family Phoronidae; genus Phoronis; species Phoronis australis. Next base: position 953,135 of record NMRA01000057.1, read on the forward strand.
GTTCGTGAAAACGGACGTTTACCAGTTGTTGAACCATTTGAATTTTGCCATTTTTTGGGTGATTTTGAATTGTTTGCAATTAAATTTCTTCTAAACTTTTGTTTTTCTCCCAAACACGTTGACTTTGCCATAGTTCTTCCTATAGCCTGCTCTGCAGCTTTGAAACGATCTCTGTAAAAAGTGAGCTAAAAAAGTGGTAAATGCCTTGAAATTCATTCTTCTGAAACCTAATTTGGCTACTGTCGTGAAACGAATGCTGTTAGTTCGTCATTCCGCAATAACGTTTGTGCGTCAGCTTTGGGTGCCTTGAACTTGAACGCCATCTGTTTGCCAATCTCTGTTTTCGCCGATTTTTCAATCCCATGTTCTTTTTGTGCTTGTACATAGTTAACAACAACTAAAAAACATGGTTTCCGTTTGTTACTAGTTTTGAGTTTCAAGCATGCACTCCAAAGTCTCAGAAATCGTTATTGTAGATGTTCTGTCAGTATTTTAATCCATCAGACACGTGCATGCACTGCAGTGTTCAAAATAAATCAGCTTCGAGAAGATCCTGATGGCAATGTGCACATAACAGACTTCTCATTGCTAACTTATCTTTTTAGTTGCCTCGTCAATAACAACGGTACGGTTGCGGTTAGTTGATGGTTTCGCGTCCAACGAGGGTCGTGTTGAGGTGTTTTATGACGGCAAGTGGGGTACTATATGTGACGACAAGTTTCACATGTCTGATGCCAACGTCATCTGCCGACAGATGGGTGAGTTAACAGCTAATGCATTAGTACTTTTGCCTACAACCTGACTGATTGACTATACATAGATAGCAATACATAGCTACAACACTGAATCTACTGTTTGAAATTCGACTCTCTTGATAGAAAATCGCTGCCCATTCTAGCTATTATCTAGTGAACTTTTCTGAGTTGCACAACTTATGCTAGACATTTTTTGGCGTCCAAATGCATGTAATGTTGCCTTTTGAAAGGTCTTTAACCCTTAGAAGTAAGTAAAGAAATGGTCTTCCTGCCTGCTGAAAAAACGGCAATTCCATGTCTTATGTATTTTTTTTTCTTTCAAAAATTAAAATGAATGAGCAATTAAAGTTCCACACATATTTAGACTTCATTAATTAATCAAACGGCCTGCTTACGGTTTTCCTGACGGGCATGTTAATGTGTGTGGATATTTCAACATAGGCGGCGCAGCACAGAAAGAAGTACTGTGGTGCACCTTCCATACACCATGAGCGGCGTAGCACTGAAAAAGTGAGGGGCTATAGCCCCCCAGCCCCCTATGGTGCGCCGCCCATGTTCAACCTTGTTCAATTGTAGTTAAAAATTAAACGTCACCAATTCACCTCTTCCTGAAGTCTCCATCAACAATCTTATTGTTTTATTTCCGGGGACAGCTCACTGCTCTAGAACAGTTTTCATACACGAATCCACGGTTTCGAGTTGGGCATGCGCAGTACAGTAGCGTGGCAATGCGCTCTACGATGACTCGACAATTAAACGCAGATTTTTTTGAAAATAAGCAAATGGCGAAAACAGCAATTGACAATGCATTTGTGTCATCGGTACGTAACGCTGTACTGTCGTCTGACTAAAAACGTCGCTTTATCGCTCTGATCTCGACTAATCAATGCCAAAGGCGATTAGTGATCGAGATGACTTGTTATAATACTAAACGTCGTAATTGAAGCAATTAAAGACATCTACTTGATATTGCATCGAGGGCTTAAACTAAAAGTATAAATGCTGAACTTGGGGTGGACTTCGTGAAATTGTGGCCACCCTTTCAAGTATCGAAGTTTTACCGACAACACGGGGATCTTGTAATGCGCTAAAATGACTCGGAGTTGGAAGATCGAATAAAGTTAATGCTGTCGAAAAAAATAAGAAAGTCAAAGCACCAGCAATTAACATGAGACACTCATTTGGTGCCAAAACGAGGCCAGATAACTGCTCGACGGATGTTGCAGCACTGTGGGTAAATACCGCAATATTTTAATGTTGCTGTGTAATCCGGGACCGCCCCATTGGAACGTTTGGGCAACACATTCCAAATTTTCCGAAAAATATTGGTTCCAGCAGACCTAACTCTCCCATCCACATGGAAAATGCGCGTGAATTGGTTTGTTTAATACTAATATATCCTGTACCCTGTAGACAAACAGTGTACTCTTTGGAAAAAGGCCTTTTGTCAAGTCGCATGTTTTTATAAAACGATAGGTGTTGCGTTTGTGGTCGAATTTTTTAAAATCATACGTCTTTGCAGACCTACAACAAAGTAGTCTTTTAGTTGCTCTGTGTACTAGTAGTGTTTATTACTCATTGTATTTTAATTGAATAAAAAATAATCTAGGTCAAACTGCGGCCAAAGACGAGATGCAAGTGGTTTTGGCAGCGCATCAATTTCTCTGGAGATCAAAATGACCTGATCCGAGTTTCGAGCATGTTGTGAACGCAAACATTTTAGCGAGGCGACATGAAAGAAATTGCTTCCGGAGAGTGCATTTTCAAAGATACTAGGTTCTTATTTGTGACTTTTCAGGTTAAAACACGAAACTAGCATTCTCTTGCGAGAATATTTCCGTTCACGGTAGATATCACGTCATCTCTAATCTCTCTCAAAATAGTGTCAAAATGGTCCTTCCGGAACTTCATGTACTGACTGTAGAATATGAAAACCGACGTGACACGCAGTCCACATTCGCTTCATTTGGCCAATTTATCTTCAAAAACTAAAGAAGGATCTTAATGACATCGAAAAATATTTACAGATGATATCGGAAAGCTCTTTCTAATGCTTCATACCATCGGTTTGAGATGTTTTAGGGTTGTGTTGGACCTTATCGACAAGGATGTGCATTTATCCAAATAGCAACTAAATTACAGAGAACTCGAGAGAGAGAGACAGTGTATATGTTCTGGAAGTACAACCTGAATGTTATTTTGGGCGTTATATTCAGTTTCAACCACCTGGGTCGCGTGATCATGTCCTCTCTTTATTAATTCAAGTTGGTGACCTAGGCTGATGTTTTAGAGTTCCACATAGTTGTGAAATGCTAGTTGTAACTATGACACAGTTAAATTTTAGGATTCGCCGGAGCTGAGCAGTACCACCACAATTCTTTCTTTGGTCCTGGCCAAGGCGTTATTTGGTTGGACGAACTGGGGTGTTTTGGAATGGAAACGGATGTGTCCAGTTGTAGGCATTCCGGTAGGTAACTTGCACTCATAAGATAACAGGGACAGTCGTACAAGCTGCGGACGAATATTTGAGTTATAGGGTGCTGTTGCAGTGCACAGATATTACCCACTATTACGACGATTGGTTTGGAACGTCGCTGAAGTACCTTTAGCGTGCACATTCAATGCTGCGTTTGCCTACTCACGCCCAATGAGTATTCCTCAGAGAGCAAAACGTTTTGACCATTAAGTGGCATTAAGCCGTACAAGTGTTAGCATTATAAAACTGGTCTCATCCAATATAAGTGTTTGTTTCTGACCTTTATAAGGACTGGCAGTTGTTCCGCGTCTCAAATTTTGAGGCCAATTTTATAGCGACAAGTCGACAAAAATACGTATCTTGACAGAAAGCACGAATTTCATGCCGATTTAACTACCAAATTCACAAAATAAAAAAGTTTAACTTTCGGAAGTGCTTGACGTCGGCCATCCTTATTATTATCCAAGCAGTGGATCAGACCAAGCACGTGAGCGTTTTCTACAGAACATCACAACATTTCCCTTGCGTTTTCCCGACAGATCGTTTTCTTCCACTGGAAATAACTTCGTGCATATGGGTTGTCACCTAGTTGGTATTTTCCGTTCTCAGTTATCTAGCTTTTATGATACATACGCTTTCCTACATGCTCCGAGAGATGGCACAGCGAATTCTGTAGCATGTACATGTAACAAGTCTTACAGGTATTCGGATTGTTTGGATAATAACATCCAAACATTCTGATTGATGCCGGAAAATGTGCCACTTAACAGTTCCATCTATTGAGAAATGTGCTGCAACCACAAAAACATAAAATGAAGATACATCCCGAGAAAGTTCATTTTTGGCACACGCAATGTTAACAGACGCCCAGCAAAGCAATTGAATGATACACTAGACTTCCGACTTGCTCCCGTACCAGGTGTACATACGACGCATGTGTAAGCCAAGATATGCGCAATGATGCTTGCGTCACTGAATTCTGCGTGTCGTAAATCATCATTGCATAGGATCACATTTCCATATAAGTAGCACTGTAACAGAGGGAAGCTTGTATTGAAGGGTGAATTTCCTTAAAAGCATGAAAGTTTTGAGAGATCCAGTTGAGGTAACAAAACACAGAAGAATTGAGTCAAAGACTGGAAAGTTCTAGTGCTTACTCGATGTCGCGTCATCTGGTTAAATCGCTACCTATTGGCCAAAACGATAATAACACCACTAGCCAAGCTGAGTTTCGTGAGAGACAGGCGCAGCGTTGCTAAATCAAGTAAGCAAATTCCAGTATTTGATAAAATTATTCTGTAGTCTGATAAATTTTCTTATTATTGAAATGATATTTATATTTTTGTGTAAATATCTGAAACATAATAGAAGGGTTTAAATATGCTTTTGCTAACGTGAAAAAATCAAAACCAGTACCCAGTAATTTTGGTTTTATGTGAATGTTGAAACTAGAATTCAATTATCAACATTTTCTTCTACAAAATGGTAATATGGAAGAATACAGTGTGTAACAAACACTGGGAAAATCTTCTCATGTCTTCTGTGGAGATCACATTGGTGTATGTGAATGATTCTCAGTTTTGTTTTTCTATGAGTACAGTGCGCTTGCTTCACTCAATAAATATTTATCAAAATATTTTGCTGGCTATATTTTCCTTAGGAGGGTTTCAACAAAATTTTCGCTGCGCCTTTTTGAATTTATCGTGGTCGTTTGATTACCTAAGCATCTGTCTGTCCGGTCTCTGACTTTTCATTGTAGTTGCGTCTTGCAGGGTGGGGAATACACAACTGTAACAAGGGCCATTCAGAAGATGCCTCCGTGGTTTGTAGGACAACTGAAAGTATAGGCAGAATACGTTTGACCGACGGAGACTCGAAGAAGATGGGGCGATTGGAAGTATGGTACAATGACACATGGGGCACCGTCTGTGAGCAGAATTTTACCTTGACAGAAGCCAGTAAGTACTGTATAAATTGTAGATGAATTAGCAGGCATACAGACATGCTTGCGCACAAACATGCACAATTGTATGTATTACAAATAAACATGCATACATATGTACATACCTATATAATGCATACATGATAAAGACATGAGTGTATACATCTACATGTACACACGCACGCACACGCGTGTACTCACGCACTCATACATCCTCTCATCATACATGTAGGTGCAGCTGCATTAACTATGTATGCAACATCCACAATCAGTACATCAGACAAAAACCAACCGGGGTATGCATTCGACATTGATACAGTTGCGCTGTCCCCTCGATAGAAACCTTGTTGCTATATTTCATTCAACTTGAAAGACACGAAGGCAAAGCGTAAAAAATAAGTCAGTTGCCAATAGGGGGCACAGAGGTAGCCGGATCCGTCCAAAGTTGATGTCAGCCGTTGTCAGCTCTTTAGATATGCATCTGCGAAGTTCCATAAAGATCCTGCAAGGGGTTTATGGTGGTACGCTATTGGTCAGATAGAGATGACAGCAATATGCACCTACATAGGTTTATGTAAAAAAAAATCTTGGCATCACAAGGGAGCAACACTGTTTAATGAAGCAGGATCGTCATCCTCTCCATCGCCATCATCATAATCACCCTAAGTTTCAACTCACCGGATAGCCAGTGGGTTCTTAGCTGTAGGAGCTTTAAAATAAGTTTTCTGAGTACTTTAATATGGTAATTTTACGTTTTTCACCTTGCTCATGAGTGCACTTTTCAGGAAAAAGATGTCCCGCATTGGATCTTCCACATTTTAATATAACCTGCAAAGGAATTTGGCGGAAAATGGTAAGAGGTTGAACACATGAGAGTTGAGTCAATAGTTTCGCAAAGCGGCGCGAACGTGAATTATCACGTCATTGTTGGCTGCGACGTTATCCTGATAGCGTTTGAGTACGTGACGCGAATACAGAGAGATTCGCATTGTTTTAAATGCGAAACCCGTGGCCTCTTTTTAATTTACATCTGGTAGAACATCGAAATGATTTTTATTTTGACTTGGTTCTGAATCTTTCTTCTTTACTTCAGAATAAAATAAACACGATTCTTTGGTCAACAAATGTTCTTAAAGTTCATTAGAAAGGAGAGCACCCTTTCCAAAATCTTATTCTGTCGGGCGTCGCTGGATATCATCGAACAAGAATGGAATTTTACCACATATAATTGTGTGTTGTTAATTTTTTGCATGCTTTATTGCCATGCATTTATTTATTTGAAACTGCAAACAAATTTTGCATTCGAAGACTTTACCATTTCTCGCAGAAATTCGTATAAACGATTTTTTCACGTAAAAGAAGTTGCATTGGCAGAGTGACTTTTAAGTTTTTTCTAAACTAGCTGACATGTACGGGACCTAGTATAATAACTGGGCACCCTGGGTTCATTTATTCAGTTCACGTTAACTTTCACATTCACGTGAGCTGGGCTGGCTTTTCCCTGTTTTTTGCAACTAAGGAAGCCGATTCGGCAAGTATGAAAGCCAGAAACAGAAAAAAAAACGTAACCAGATCAAATCAAAGACCTGCCAACGTTAAAAATGTAGTTCCCGGCAGAGTGCAATCGTCTCGACTGCTCTTCAGTCATTGGCACATTCGAGCTTTCTTGGAAGCGTGCGAGGAACCGACGAATATGTATTAATTTCTTCAGTAAAACTGTTGGAAAAACAAAACTGTTAGCTAAAAATATCTCAACGTTATATGGAGTATATTGTAAACGAGCATACAATAGAAAGCAAATAATTTGTAAAAAGCGCAGAGACATCTATTGCCACAGGTTGTTGGTCGTGGGTCGTAGGGGTTGTGTGTCAAGGGGGTTTTGGGTCGAGGTGGTCGTGGGGTGTGGGGGTTGAGGAACAATCCTTTAGCTGCTCTTTTCATATTTCGTGGTGTGTTTTCAAATGAGGTGAACACCTGAAACATCTGCTATGTCATCTGTATGTCCTTTGTATCCAGTGTTGGAAAATCCTCTCTTTCTTCTGCAAATGATTTTCCCATTTCTTGGGTAACTATGGTAAGACGGCTCACTATAACCTCTTCTGAGTTGTTGGCGACACTGTTTGTGATGGCAACTGTGTTTTGTCACGTCCTTCCATTCTGATGCCTTCTCACAATTTTTTACCAATTGGCCTATTTCGGGTCCAGCCACCATCCAGAGCCAAAGAGACTACATAATGCTAGGAAACATCTGTAAAATGTTGATATTGAATAGCAACCTTCAAGGAAGTTCATCTTTCATAAGCTGATAGTGTCGCAGTGTTTTATTTAGTTCTAATTGTCAGACGATTGTCTGTGTGGGTTTGTTTAAAAGGTAGCTATGCTTTGAAGTTGTGCGTAGATGGAGAGTGAATAATCAAATCCAATAATTAATTTATTATATGATAACCCCTAATTAGAGAAATGAAACCTATCGTTAATTAAGTAATCAACGACAAAGAGAAACTACGCTAGCGCCCTCTTTAAAGATTACTTTAATTCAAACAACCAAACGATCAAATGTCTTATCTGCTATCCAAGCTAGGACTCTCCACTTGTTGGATGTCTGTCCTGTTGGCGAATCTTCGAACTACACACACACTGTATAGCGACAGTTTACTTGCTGGTCACCGTCTCTGGNAACAGTTACGGTTTCATTCAACAACAGCAAATCTTCAGAATATAAGTCACCACTGAACAATGACACTATGTCAGAATATAGTCTGACAGTATTACTAGTTGTATTGTTTTGTTTTGTTATTAAGTTTGATTTGCATGACCCCTGAGTTAAGTACAATGATGATGTAATTTGTTTACTACAGAATAGTATGGAACTTTCTAGAAGACTCTAGCATGACAGTGATTGATGAAGTCTGGAATATTCTAGAGACTAGTACATGTTTGTAGAATGATTGGGTAGGTTCCAGAAAGTTCTGGTATGTGCTTGAATTGATGAAAAGTTCCAGAACAATGCATTAGGCTATAAATACACCAGCACTGGTTTGTGTTGGTCAGATTAAGTTAGTTGAGTCCAAGAAGATCAAGTCGGGAGATCAAGAGAAGATCAAGTAAGTTCAAGCAAGTTAATCAAGATAACTACAGTTGAGTTGCAGTGAAGAGAATCAGCAGTTACAGCGATAGTCAATAGAGAGCCAGCTATAGAGACAGCAGGTTATTGAACCAACGAGTGTAACAGTTGCTGGAAGTATCTCAGAAGTTCAACACAAGTCAAGGCTTCTTAGCACTGGCTGGAGCATGACAGACATTACGTCGGACGTTTTGTTTGAGTAGGCTTGTGAACGTACGGTCGGGATTAATAAAGGATTAACTCGAACCATTCTTCAGTCAATCTTCGCACCGAAAGCTATTAGCACCGGTCTGTAACAACCTGCGCCCACCCACACACACGTGACACACTTGGCTATAGATATTGATGATTAGCCAGGAAACAAATGAATATTCTCACTGTTTTTCTACAATTTCTTAGTAATCAGGGTAATGACTTTGTTTTGGGCATAGGTGGCGAAAGAAGTCGTCTGAAGAAGGCAAAATACAATGACTGTAACCACAGATTATATACAACAGATTCGCAACTCCGACGTTTTCTTGCGTACTATCCGAGAGGCGGCGCCACTCCCCTAAATTACCAATTTCAGTTTCCGATTAGTGTATGGAGGCACACTAAAGTTATTGCATTGTTTTGGCTGCCGACACACACCCAAGTGGAGACAAGTCCTTATCTGACGTCCTTATCGAGAGTCTGAAAAAAACAAAAGTTTTTTGGCGTTCCCAACTCAAAAGCACTACTCATGATAACTGAAACTTAATTCTGCTACATATTTTAAATCGGCTCATTTACATCGGGAAAAGGTACACAAAAGTAGGACCAAAAACACCAAATTTGATCGTTTGCTCCCCAAATTTACTACATCTCTGCAAATGCTAGAAAAAATCTGACAACAGAATGCCCTTTCTCTCTAGATTCTAAAACTGTGGTCATAGTACGCCCCTTACAGGCTACTTTTTTGGCAATTTGGATCCGTCTGGCTGCCACCTGAAATCGCACCCGGTTTCTCAGTCAGCAGCCGACAGGGGTTGAAAGCAAATGACAGCCACCATTTTGCATGGAAAGTAGGTCACAGCTAAAAATCTTGGCTTTTCTCATTCAAAAACACAAGTAAAGCAGTTTCCTGGCAATTGTTTTCAATAAATTCCTCAAACCAACCGCCTAACCTGACTCACGCCCTGTATTTAAATTCTAAGCTACAAAATGCCCTGTGGCTACAGCCTAACTGTTCAGTGCTACAGCGACGGGAAATTCTCGTATCTATTTAACTGTCCAGTACAACAAATATATTAATTTCGGAATGGAATTAACGCTGTTCAAAGTATTCCAATACTAGAACTGTTGGTATAGTGGGTACTTTTAGCATCCGACCACACAACTGCTGGCCGTGATTAGCAGACGACTTACTTGTAGGAAGTAAAACTTGTTAATTTGGCCAGGTGTCGCTAGTGAATAATGACGTCACGGCTTATGCGTAAGATACAGATTTCATCCATTGAAAATATACGAAGTTGGCAGTCCATGTACTATAGTCTATGCTGTAACCTCGAGACATAAGAAAACAGTTTGTTTTATGATCATTACATACTTTCTCTTCTACCGGTGGCCATCTTGAAATAATCGCCGGCATATTGATGTTTTTAATGGATAGGCATTTTGAGAAAAAATCACTAAAGACTACATTCATGCCAAATTTCATAATTGTATTATCAAGTGAACGATTCTGACCAAACATTCCATTAAGCTGGTCCACTCTATAATCCTTGCTAATGCCGCCTGTTGGGAAGGTACTTGAGATGCTTATTTTTACATGTAGTACTAAAAGTCGATGATAACAGGTAGATCGTATTGGCAAAATACCTAGATATGATGGGATTTCTGAACCCATGGAAGTTTGTGTGCACTGCCCAATTCTTGGGGATCCGTTGAAGATATGTTGAGTGAGCTACAGTACTTCGTTTTAGTCACATTTGTTTCCAGTTTTTCTTCATCACCGACTTTATTTTTCTTTGATGAAAACGTTTTTTTTTTTTTGAAGATGTCGTCTGCCGTCAGTTGGGAACGTCCACTGCTGCTAGTTTACGAAGCTTTAAGCCAACTAGTGGCACTGTGGATGTACCTGTGTGGTTAGACTGGGTGCGTTGTAATGGCAACGAGTCTTCAATAACACAATGCAATTATTCCTCGTTCGGCATGTCTAGCTGCGACCATAGCCAGGTAAGTGTAGTGTCCTCGTGGTTGACTTTGACGTTGCCAGTACATAACACTTTGACATAATGGAACCCACTTTTTCAACTTGTAATCAAATCTGTGCTGTTCTAATTTTACTGAAGAAATTAAACTTCTCCAGTAAGATATTTGTTCGTCTTGTTTTTTGTTTGTACGCACGATGCAGGTCGCATTTCTTATCTGATCGACCATGAATTTTACACACAGCGTGTGGTTTGCAAATTTCTCGAAGTCTGTAGTTCAGGTTACAGATCAAACGCATGATGAAACTGTGGCAGCCATCTTGAAAGGAATTTTGGTTTTCCTAGTTCCGTTGCCGTTTTTCGCTAGCATCAGTTTTTAAAGCAATTTACCCCTTTTGTCCATCTCATCGATAAACCTACGTCGCTGGGAAGTGTTAAATTGTTTGAAGTGCGGCGGTTCACCCTTCCTCGTCACCAATGTGTTATTTTGATCAATAACAATAGCCGAGTTCTAGATGGAGGAGTGATTCATTCTAATGATATAAAGCGAAACAAAGCTGACATAAACAACAGGTGCGCATCAGCGATGTGACGTATGAAAGCTACAATTACCAGATCATTTTTATACAGATTAGTCTAAATTTTGCTGGGGAGGTCTGTAGCCAATGGTATTTTTATAAAGCTATTGGTTTTGGTGAGAATCAGGTGAAGGACGGCGCAGTTAGGAAGAGTTTGCTATCGATTGCCGAGTATGAGAAGTTCCCAATTGACAGCCTGTTGTTAGGTTGAGTTATCTTCCGTAGACTGTCGGACGCTTATTTGCCAAGGGTACACTGCTGTTGGCTCTTTATAACGTGAATATCTTTGAAACAGTCCCTGTTGTCTAAACTATGTCAAGCGTGGACTAAAATGCCCAATTCTATACAAGATTTCCTTGAAGAAATTTCCACTTACTCCAAAACTCGCCTAGTTTTTCACTGGAATGACAGGGACTGTGAAGTTACCTGAGCTGCTGACTGCACTGTGCAAATATGAGTTCGTGGTTTCAAAGATTGGCATAAGCGTTGGTTTGTTTTCGTGATTTTTGAATTGAATTGAATTTGTTTTATTTCATTTCTAGATTACTTTTCTATCGCTTCTTTAGCACCAATTCAATTTAATTTACTTCCATTAATGCCGTGAAAACATAGCAAGACGCATACACGTGAATTACGAACACCATTGCGTTATTTCAGTATTATCTAACTTTTAGTGTGGTCATCCCTCTGAGCAGCATCGTTGGTGTTTTTGAGATTGACTGTGATGTTGTCGACGTTTACTTTGCATGTGTGGTTTGCACCAGTGTTGCATTTGACATTTGTGTGATTCGATTTTCCTTGTCGATCAGTGCAGCCACAGTACACAACCCGTTTCAAGTAAGATGTTATGAATTTCGCATTACAAACACAAGGAAAAGCCTCTTTTACTTTATTTGCTCAGGCGAGTTTAAGTTATGAACAACATTGTAATTGTGATTAGCAGTTTTTCCATCGTTGTTGACTCGCTGTCCAAGCACCGTGTAGCTGACGGCATCATTGGTGTGTTGTTTCCAGCGTCACCATCGATGTCTCCATCGTAGTCAACCTCAATTCAAGTTCTTCATTCCGTTTCTCTAAGGGTCGCTCTATCTGAGCGCTTTCATATCACTTATTTGTGGTTTTGGTCACCACGGTAATGGTTACAAGGTATTCGTAAAACACATGCGTGCTACGCGATTGAGATCAAGGCTACAGTGTATGTTAACTTTCTAGAGTGTTGGGATAGTTTGTGATGACGACAGTGGGCCGCCAGATGGCACTATAAAGCTGGTTGATGGCACTGACCCACCGCGGGATGGACGTGTTCTGATCTACCACAACCATCAATGGGGAACTGTAAGTACCGCTAGTGTGTCGTTAAGGTTATTATTAGACGCAGTCGCGTTGGCAGTAATTTGGTTAAAAAGGTTGCGATTTCTTTAAGGCGTACAGCTTACGATCCATTTCATTAATATTTCCGGCGATTTCATCTGCGACAAATGATGAGACTGGTATCGGTCAATATATATTGAAACCGTATGACTTCTCCGATTGATTCACATTGGGTGGTCAATATATATTGAAACCGTATGACTTCTCGGATTGATTCACATTTGGGTATATTTGATATTTGGTATCAAACTGTGTCTTTAAGGTATGTAATCACGAATGGAACCTGTTAGACTCCAAAGTTGTATGCCATCAACTAGGCTTCAGTCCACCCAGTCAGACATTTACAGGAGGAATTGCCGTTCCTGCGAAAGAGACAACTGCCAAATGGATAATGGGACAGGTATGCGGTCGCAGTCTTTGAAAATCTGCAGAGTGCTGTTGTTCATAGCCAATGTATTATTTCGGAAACTGTAATTGTAAAAACATGGTATTTTTTCAAGTTTCTAGAATGAGAACTCAATGCAAATGCACTTCTTGTTGACCATCCGTAACAGCTCGGATCTTTGCGCGGCCTCAAATTTCCTATCGAGGACGAACATTATCTGCGCATGTACGGACTTCAGTCATATGGCAAGTCATGTGACTTTGAAAGTGGAAAATGCTTGGCAGTATGACTGCGATGATAGCGTTCACATGGCAGTAGGAACGTTGAGGCGTTCCGAACGACTTGTTGACTTGTGTATTCATCCGGAACACTTCGGGTATTTTCGTAATCGCAGATTTCCCTTCAATGAGATTTGTCATATCTGCACATGTTCGAGCTTCAGTCATTCGGAAAGTCATGTGACTTCAAAAGCGGAGTCAGTGGTTGGTTATTCGAATGAGAGTCGTACATGTGAGGATGTGAAACACGAAGGAAATCTGTGGCTACAAAAATACCTGCAGCCAATGCCCATTATTCAGTTCACTCTTAACCGTAGGTGCAATGTTCAGGCACCGAGTTGAGGTTGACAGATTGCTCGCACCCTGGTTTTGGTAAAGCGAACTGCACTGGCTCTAGTGGAGATGTGTCAGTAAGGTGCGGTGGTGAGTATTGGTGGTGGTCGCGCTAAGTATGCACTGACGGACTGCTTTGAACAAAAACGAATTTTTTTAAAACCGTTATTGGACGGCAATGTACTCCCAGTTGTTTAGACGTCCTTAACTTATGCAGATCTATGGTCACAGATCGGGAACTAATACATGGATGTTGAATTAAAATGCGACGCCGTCGTTCACGTTTACGACAGAACAGTTGCTCAGTGGATTAAACGTAGACCGTAGCTGCAGCGCCTACTTGAACTGATTGCACGTCATGCATGCCGTCGGATTTTAACAAAATTATGCAGATTTGTCAATAGAGTAAAATGTATAATTTCAAAATAAATGTAGTCATGCGTCGTTTACGAGTATACGAAAGGAGTGCTCATGCTTACTTCTAATCTTTCATCTAACGACGTGACATCGTTGCTGTTTCAGACCCACTAATTCCTAATGACATCCGTCTTTTCAACGGCACCTCTCCGAATAACGGTTTACTAAAAGCGCTCTTCAACGGCACATGGCTGCCAGTGTGTAAAGCGGCTTTTGACACCGAAATTAAAAATGTTATATGCCGCCAGTTGGGATACACAAGGTTTCACAACTTCACTACCCAGATAGGCAATATCTCTAATGAAAAAGTAGGAACGTATGCCTTGTGTACAGGTAATGTGGGTTGCTTGTAGTGGAGTTTGAATGGTAAGAACGTGGTGATATTTTTCAACATAAACTTTAAGGTTGTTTAGATTTTAAGGACAAGTCCGTGCATTCAGCCCAATTATCTACAAAACTACAAAGTTTAACTCAATGAAAGTATGTACTTTCTGTAGAATTTTGTTTGTGACATGATACCAATCTGCCATTGATTGGTTCACGTGACGAAAGGTAGATTCATAGCAAAACAACGGCTTCATGAACATGACCTAATTTTGTGTGACGTAAAGGTTCAAATGCTGTGTTCTGATATCACAGCTTGGTTTTTGAATTGATCTTAGAGTTATGTCAAGAAAATAATATTTAATTTTAAGCCTCTTTGTCTGCTGTTAAACTGGTCCCGTGAAAAGCTTACTTTCTCAGATTAGAGATAATGTTAGGCTTTTTAGAAGAACTTAAGTTAAGTAAGTTTCTGCTAACAGTGTTTTATTATCACGGCAGGACTGTAGCAGCCGAAAAAGCTATATGGCCTTCAGCGGATACCCAAGCATTGTTATTGCATTCAATCCCAATTTAACTTAAGGATAAAAATACGATGTAAAAGCTGCGCAGGTGAAGTCGATTTTTGATACAAGAGCATGGTTAGCAGCGGAGGCATGATTTTTGTTAAATTTGTGAATGCGCATGCGCATTTTCAAACCTACTTAAATGTATTGTCTCAATGACATTTAAGGACATGAAAAGATCCTCAATCTTTCTTGCTGTGCAGAATTCAAAGCTTGAAAGTATTACAAAGCTGACAACATGATAATAATAATAATAGTAATAATCATAGAAATTACGAAAGAGCTAGAGAACCTTTAAATGAGCATGCCACCAAAATGATGTATTTTGCACAGTTCAGCTTGACTAATTCCATTCGGCAACAGCGCTGGAGGTGAAGGTACTGAGATTAGCGTGTCATGTCAACTTGTCATGACTGTATGTCGCGTAGTTCACTCGTGGCACACCGAATTTTGACATTTGGCATTCGTCCAAGAGCAGTAGAGTTCCATTTTATTCACCTTGTGGAAAACTGGCCTATAGCATATATCGTAGATGAATTTTCAAGGTCTGAAAAATTCTCAGGCTGGACACAGAACGGTCTGCATTTGTTTGGTAAGTACAGGTCACAAACAAAAACGTCCCCACCGTCTAATTCAGCCTTGGCGAATGATTCAGATTTCGATTTGTTACTTTCGTTGAGACCGAGTGACCAGTTTTGGGCCATGTCCCGACCACTGTTCTTCATCACCAAATAAATCGTGCACGGAAAATGAACCAAAGGAATTATCACTATACTCCGTTGAATCAGCCATTTAACACTTCAAGCGGTTGCTCAAGCTAGGCTACTTAACAGCTTATCTCCGGCATCAGTTGCGGTATATGCGACCTCTAGGGTTCTCATATCGCAGAATCTGTCCTGGCAAAAGCTTTACAAACACTTTTTATTGGGTTTAGCCTGGAATCTAATGGCATACAATTACATCCTTGTTTCAATGTGTTTCTTTGCGCACTTCCGATGAATTAAACTACAATGTACGATAACACTGACACTCAACCTCGATGCACGGAAAGATTCAAATAGAGTCTGATTGCATTTATAATTCTGGAACTCATTATAATTGATTAATGTTTTCCTGAACACATTTCCATCCATTAAAGCCACAAAAATGTCTAAGACAGTGACTCCAAAGTAATTTCTCAAATTTACCTGTTAGACATCCTTTATTGATATGCAGATTACAAAGACTAATTATACAATTCCCCGTCGTTACTCTCATTCATTTACAAAAACTCCGGTTTGCTTTCGTGGAGTAGCTAACCACTGAAACTTAAACTATTCCAACCAATGCCATTGTTAACAATTGGGTTAAATTATTTCTTAAGGGTGGGAATCTAACTACATGTACGCTCCCTACCACTAAGTTATGTCTATCACATGAAAAAGAAGTTCCTGTTAACAAATTGAGAGCGGGTTGTACCTGATACAGCTCATAAAAGTTTTACCATAATTTTACCAACTTTACTAATAAGTATACTTGTGGTGCAACTAATAGTGATGATCACTACTTGCTCACATGCCCCGTCTGTAGTGTTGAGCGTGAACGGCTCTTTTGCGGCCTCCAATTCAGTGATCAGCTCAACTCTCATTTTGACAACCTTAGTAAAAGGTTTTAAAAAATCAATCGTTATTGCATGGTGGCCAACACTTAGATTATGGCTGTAATGTTATTACTCCAAAAACTTTCCTAAATATCGTAGACAAGGATTGCTTTACGATATGCTGACAGAATATTTTGTTTATTTTTGTTAATTAATATGTTTGTCCTTTAATTCCGTATGATTCCCTTTTATTTTCGTTACTTTCCTTGGGTTACTGATCATTACAATATTTTTACTTAAATAACTTATTGCTTTTTATATATAAGTTTGGATATAACAATTTCCTTTTCTTGGCTAGTTCTCTGTACAATTAGTGTATGGTTGAGTTGCAATAAAAATAAAAAGTAGCCAGACGGCTTTGACACTTCTTTAAAGGCACTACTCCGTTGTCAGAAATATTGACACAATCATTACATCCGTTGACGTCATTGCTTTTTGTCCTCACGATTTTCACAGGTTAACACTACACCTATAGGCCGGGTATGGTGGACAGAAAACGAAGTGCTATAGAAACATAATGATTAAACAGTAAAAAAGCAAAATAAACCTGGTGGCACTCACCTTTATCCATTCAGAAAATGAATATACGAACATATGATATGAAAATTAATACAACATTTGTATTGACTCATATGAGCAAAGAACAAGTTGACAGCAATGTTATTGCGGTAAGTTGTCTAAGTCGAAGGTTCAATCTCCTCTTGGACGCTTGTTAATAGCTGTTTCGATGATTTATTAAACGACAGGTTTATTCAGTTTTTAATAAAATATTTTAAAATAAAGGAAAGCCCACACGTTTTGAAGAGTGGGTTGTTAGTCTATTTAAACTACAGTGCGAGAAAGCGTCTTGAAAAAAATCCCCGTTAGGACGTAACATTTTATTGCAGCAGTATATTTCAGGAAACGAAAAGAAGCTCGGTGACTGCACATCGCATGCGTGGTTTATTGAACCGCCTTACAACACCGGTGGCAGGTTTATAATACCTAACTCATGCTACCACAATAGCGAGTACAAAATGATTTGTGCAGATGAGCCGGATGCAATACCCGAATTAACTACACCGCTATCTGTGGGTATCCGTGGATGTGAGTTGTTTCGCGTTGTTTTTTCACCTGCATTTTACTATCGTACTTTCCCCCAAACGTACCTGCCCTGCTTCCATGAACGCAAGACACCCGCATGAAAATTTAGTGGGACCACTTGTTTCACTTCTATACACGCATGGCGATATCTCGCGAAGACTCTGGTGCTCTTACTTTTGAGCAAGTGTGTGGCGGTAACGCAGCCGAGCAGCTTTGTCTTAAACAAACTTATGGTGGTATTTCCGCATAAAGGTCCCCAAATATAGGCATATAGTTTCTGAGTCACGATTATTAGAAATCGCTTCGGTCTGTAGAATGCTCTCGAAATGCACAGTGCGGTGCACATACTGAACAAGGTTACACGAGAAGCAAGACATGGTATATTCCAGCTCTCGCTTGGCATGTTTTCGACTCACCTGAAAAACAACCTTAATTAATGACGGTGCTTTCAGTACTCACTCTTTTAACCAGGCTGTGCGTATTGACGCTCATTACTCGATCTTGCCAGTGTTGATAGGTCCTGTCTTATACTTACAGTGTAGGTGATATTATGGCATAAACACCTTGGGTTTACTGCCTAAAATTTCCTGAATGCGTACTCCTGGTATTTTTCCCCATCATCAATGTTCACGTCCGTTCAACAAACGTGGAATAGTACTGTGGGTCCGACAACTCACTGGGTCTTGACCTCAAGGCACACGTGTTTATGCTGACACCTTCACAGACAAAGGACTGGGACATTGCTACACAAAATAGTTAAATATATACTTGTTGGCATAAGTTTACCATCTGAAGTACATGTACCTTATACATGTACATGTATGTCATTGGATAAATTTGACGACCCTATAGTGATGATTCTGTGTCTGTTCTAACCTTTAGCTTGCCGGCCGCACAACACGTACCAGACCTACTCCGTTCGGGGTTGCCGGGTATTTACACCTAAGCATCCATCCACGTACGACCTCGACTTGATCTGCACGTGGAGTGTGACAGTACCGAATTCGCAGCCCAACTTAACAATCGCAGTTGATGGTAAATTAATTTAAGAAATTGCATCTTGTAAGGATCCTGTCACTAAAGTAGTTCTGCGTATCATCTTTAAAACGGGAGTGGGTTGCATGTATATACTCTTAGTGAGACGGGGTTGCATTGCAGGTGCGAGTTTTACCAAAGTTGCTTGTTTCTTCGTCCGCCCGTCTTCATCATTCATCAAGATGTTAAAACCGTGTTGGAAGTTCTGATAACGAAATTGGTGTAGTAGGGCTTTTTAATGTTGCAATGGTATTTAGATCCAAAATCGCGCCGCGCACATGCACTATTATTTTATCCCAGGTTCCATTCGCTTGAACACCTATCCCCATGTTTTGAACGTATTGTCAATGGTTTCATCCTCTTTGAACCTGAAACGTAAAACCTTGAACATGATTTCAACTGTAGCTAGTGAGACTGGTCTCGCAGAATAATCGTTGCACTTGCGCGTCATCCATGGTATAATTTTTGGTTCAGATGGATGTTGCCAGGGGGAATCAACGCTTCAATATCATTTATCGTTCGAGTTCTAAATGTTCGAAAGTTGCAACATTCTGAGTGATCTGCAATTTACAGTGCTCATTCCAGATCAAATTCGCGCTGACACCAAGGACCCCTTGCGCGTGTTTTCATTTCAATTTCATTAGATTTGAAATCAATAAACCCACAGAAATAAAGTTAAAAACCATGGCCCCAGGTGTTTTAACAACTCATTGGAACCTGCAGTGAAATAAAAGTACACGGCAGTGGTCGATTTGGAACATGAGTTAGATATTCAAATTTTATTTTGGATAATGATAGTTGTTGAAATTTGAGCAATATTGCGTTTAAATTTTAGTTTTTAGGCAAAAATGAATTATAGGTGTACACGCAACATTCCCCTTCACTTTCTTACTATCATGAAATCTTCTGAGAGATGAGTTTACTCAATATTACCAAGTCAATGATTCTCAGTGCATGTTGTTGCGGGCGCTTTGGGTAACCTTTATGAGTGTGATATGAAGATGGAACAGCACAGTTGTAACGTCACTGAATAGTGAGTTCAAAATCCAGCTTTCACATGTACTTTTAATGTAAGACCAACAAGTACGAATAATTATGTTTATTCATTTGAATTCGTAAAAATTTCAGAACACCGTATGTTGTGTTTTTGTACTGATATGTGAAAGGTCAAAGATAGGTTGGAGCTATCGTTCGGAGAATTGGTGTCGGGCTCAGGTAGCAAGGCACCAAATTTTTTGTGATTTTTACTTCTATCCCTAACATAATTTCGTTCCAGCGTTTTCCACAGAAAATTTCAGAGACAAGCTAGAGGTGTTTGATGGCTGGTCAGAACGACACCCCAAGTTAGTCACGTGGTCTGGCGAAGTGTCGGGTAAGATAGATGGGTGGGATATTGATCAATGCTCATCATATCACGTGGTATTACTACGTACAATGTATGTAAATCGCCATACGCTATATTATTCATTGAGTGCACTTGGTTGACTTCGTCGTGTGTCTACTATTATGTGCTTGAGTACATTATAGTTCATGTGAAAGATAGTCAAAGGTCATACTTGATGCTCTCTAGATTCGAGCTAAAACCTCGAGTAAAAACCTGAGACTTCGAGTAAAATATTTCGAGTTCAGACTCGTTCTCTTAGCTTTAATGCTGGGATCAGAAAGTGCAAACCATGATTAGGCAGGTAGGCATGTGAACCGATATGTAATATCATAAAATAATAGACACTCTTGTCTTGTGTTAGCAAAAAAGTAGACTAGAAAATTACAATACACAACTGATACCTAATTTCATCTCGAGTAAAAAGGTTTTCACCCATTGAACGTGCGCAGTGACATTGCTGTCAAATAGGGATACATGTACTGTACCTATTGGCGAACAACTACGCATATATAATCTTTTACAAAAAACCTACAGCGAACTTACAAATTGTTTGCTTGAATCATATTTCACAGCCGTATTTTTACGATACTGTGTCATCAAACCTTAAAACTGTTACGAATCCACCTTCTGTTTAAACAAATCCCTACTGCGTTATATTTACCCACTGTATATTGTTTTGGTCTACCGTCACAAAACCAATTTCAAGTTATTCTTTTTTCTGGTTATTTGTTTATGAAGTTATTGAGGTGCCCATATCTCAGGCAGTGAACTTACTTTTAGCCCGTAATATCCAGAAAGGGGAACAGGTGGGCATTATCCCGGTACCGTATGAATTTTGATTTTAAAGCATGGGCTGTTAACCTGCAATTAAAAACAAAATGTATTCAACAAGGGGAGTTAATAACGTAGTGCCTCATTGTTTCTGAAAGATGACTTTAGTTTTAAACATTGAAAGTGAATTAATTTTCAACTACATGTACGTCCTAAAACTGGAGATCACGCAGTGAACTGTAATAAACTCGTTTCCAAGTGCCCGTGCCAGATCAGGTACATGTACTATGTTCATGGAATTGGGGAGGAACACGTGATGTCATAGACTTGAACCGGTTCGATTTTAGACAGGTTAACTAACCCGGTCATACTGGTGAGTTTCGACTCTGTCCACTTGCTGACGCCTACGATATGTTGGGAAGCCACTTTTATCGAGGTTAGATCAGTGGCGGATCTAGGATATCACAAGGGGGGGCCCAACATTTTGTCCGGCTGTAAGAATTTGCGTAAACTGAACCACGGTTGTAGATGCGCATAGCACCGAATGGGGGAAATTTTTCTGTTTTTACCTCTAAAAATCAAGCATTTTCCTTGATTCCTGACGTATTATTCACGAAAAAGGGCAAGAAAACGGAGAACGTGTCAAACAGGAAACACTGCCAGTAGCAAACACTCGAACTCACGACCTTGCGATTAGTGCGCGAGTGCGTTGCCACTACACCACCACGATTTAACTACTAATATCATACTAAGAGACCTACTTATTTATGGTCCACAGCATTTGCGCGCAAAACCTACTTCTTTTTGTAATGCTTATTACACTTTTATATTTTGTGCCATCGATTCTTAACAAATTTGTCGTATTTAAAATAGTCTTCAAATGCCAAAAAGACCAAATCCGTTTTTCGTGTTGGCAATAATGACGGGATTGCTTTGGAAATCGTCTTAAGATAAGGTTTGGCAAAGAGAGTATTGCGAGTTTCTGAGTGATTCACTAAGGCTTCGATTAAAATTCACATCTTACCAGCAGCTTCTGTTTTTTCATCGTCACTCAGGTTCCATTTTCTTTAAAAAATGAAGTAAATTTTCTTCATTGCACAGTGGAGCAGACGACG
>NMRA01000057.1:979392-1032453 GCA_002633005.1 Phoronis australis
GTTGAGTACTACTTCATCAATTAAAGGTAACGAACAGTTTCGGTCAGTTTTGTTTGTTACTTCATTCATTAGCATGAAATAAAGAAATTTTTACAAATCGTCTTATTTTAGAGTCCCCCTCTACTGGCGCGCCTGTCCGTGTAATTTCAACTGGTTCTTCAATGCACGCGTCAAGTACTATTTCATCGATTAAAGGTAACGAAGAGTTTCGGTCATTTGCATGAAATAAAGAATATCTTCTTAAGAGTCCCCTTCTGCTGGTGCACGTTTCGAGTGCTGTTTCAACGAATGAAAAATAATGAACGTTTTCAGTCAGTTTAGCTTGTAGCTTCGTGATGAAAAAGGAGAAATTTAATCGGGCATTCAAGTCATTTGTACCAATCAACAATTGCTGTTTCTAATGCGAAATAGTAAACATCGTAACCGTGTAGGTAGGCCTTTGTGCACAACTATCACACTAAAAAGAAGACATTGTTTCGTAATACAAGAACCGGCGATACATGTTTTAGCTATTTGTGTTGACCTACAAGATATGTTGTGTGTTTTCTCTTTAGCGACGTCCTCCAGACTCATTTCTGTACTTCCGAGAAGGACTTCTCCATTCCCACGTATAGTAAATGAACATTTTGTTGACTTTGGTAGCCGCTAGTGTTAATACATGTATGTGACTAATGGCTGCACTAGATTGATTTTGCCGGGTTCCGCTGGGTCAAGCGGCTGAGACATCCGATTGGATCTGGAAAACGTTCTTCGGTTTACAGAGCCATCAATCGTCTTACTGGTTGACCCAGCGAAATCAATCAAGTGCAGAAATTGCAAAACCACATCCAGCGCCCTCTGAATGAGCTGTTGTATTGGTTTATGTGTACTGTCTTTGTATTACGACGAGTGATCGTTTCTTGTGAACGTTCCTTGGTTCCTCGAGTTTATTGATAGCTGCAACAGGAAGAGTCAACGACACCTACTTGACTCGTTTATTTTGAAGTTTACTATTGGCCATGGCTTGACCTACAGTTAATACAGCTTGGCATTTTAGTTCAAGAAGTAATATGAGATTTCCTCTCATGTCAAACGATGAGCATGTTCTGGCGGTTCGCTCTCAACCGCGAATGTTTGTTGCCAATGCGCCATGGCCTGATTTACTTATCTTGCAGGCTGCTTTCAAGTGCTGCTGGGTCTCGTCTGCAGAATGTACCCGGACATTCAAAGGTGGCGCTTCGCATTTGCCGCGTGGTGGCAGTAGCTGTTTCCGGCTGGAACTTAATTTGATTTCCAGTCTGCACGTACACCAATTACTGTTACAAACTACTATGCTATAACAACGAACTGTTACTCTGCAATGAGTAAAACTACTGGGATTTTAAGTAACACTAAAACAATACTTTAAAAGCAATGATAGACCTTAAAAGGACTGTTGGTTTGAGTCAAGACGATAGAATATATGAATTATAACTCAAGAAATCGCAACACATCAAATCTGTAAGACTGTCAACTGTCTGCCTGATTCTCAGTGTTGTCATGACGTCGCTTACGTAAGCTTCATGCACCACAATATTTTTTGAATAGATAGTTCAGTCAAACCGCGTCCTTCAGTGTTTTTTAATATTCGTATTATCTGTAGCTCGTTAAGTTGACAATACAATGCTTGACCAATGAGATATGACGATGAGAGCAGCGCTATCTAGTCGTAGCATGCAGCGCCACCTGTTAGCGGTAGGGCCGTTGGATGAACTCACCCAAGCAAGACCGGTAGACTGATAACGAAGCCATGTACTGACTCAATCCTCTTCGAGAATATCTTTGCGATGGAAATGTCGGCAATAGCGCGAACCAACACAGGACCACTAAACAAAAAATCAACTGTTTCCCTGTGCAAATTATTTTCGAGTACCCCCCATGGGCTTCAGCTTTGTGATTGAGCAGGCCTCGAAAATCTTCAGCACAAATTCTATGCATGTTGCTGACCTGTGGTGTCAAGTGCGACGAGTTCGTGTGAATAGGTCTGATCTTCTGCCATAATGTTAACTTCCACAAGCCATCCCCTGTATCTGTCACCTGACGACACCGGTGCCTTCAATACAGGAAGATTTGTAGTTGATAGAATGATGTTCGTTGCGAAAGGGTGCTAGAGGAGCGAATGCGGCACACTCAGCCCACGCCAAGCCTGGCCAATTCTGAAGCACCTATTGAAGACTTGGACAACTGCCGGCTTAGGGATAAAATTGACAATCATGGGGAGGGGTCCAGCAAAGTTGCAAGCTTTCGTTTTGCACCTGCCCGCTGCGATATCTGGCTTAGCCCGGGACATTGCAATCCACCGAATATGTCACTTATTCGAATGCGTACAGCCGTTACTATGTACAAGTATTGGAATAAGAGGGTGTCATTTTTAATTGACGATTTTAGTTTATAACATTATGAAGCAGCGACACATGTTTTATGTATTGATGAAGGTCTATAGCTATTGCTTGTTTTCTTTTCAGCAATGTCCTCCACACGAACCCTACCTCCGCCAAGGACTCCTCCATCCCCGGGTAAGCTATAGAATTTTATTTCATTTGGTGCCTGCTGACTTTGTTCAAGGCTTTGTCCACCCGATCTTGAGTTTGAAATTAAGTAGAGTAAATACACCAATTGACGTACGTTGAAATATAAGTTGACGAGAAAGTAAGAGCTGTTAAAACTTAATTTTGATCGGAAGATATCGACTAGGTTGCCGAAATTTGAATTATGGCATTTCCGAGTAATAATCAGCATTGTCACAAACTTTATTATTGCTGCGAGCCACCTGTGCTGAGTTTTCGAACGCTTTTAAAATGGCCATTAGTAATACTCCAGTAATATTGCAAGGCCAGCCATCTTATAACGTTCTATCCAGAGTCAGTATTTCTGATGTTATTCAGCTCGCGATACAAAGAATAAATGATACCATTAGGGTCTTTATTACATCCTGATGGGGCTATTCGGAAAATCTACAATAACTAGAGGGCGTGCGTGTACTAGTGGTGATAGATTAACAGCCTCGATTTCGCGAGCCCTTTAAATACATGGTGAAATGGCTTGCAGCCNAATCGTCTTATTTTAGAATCCCCCTCTGCTAGTGCGCCTGTCCGTGTAATTTCAACTGTTTCCTCAATGCACGCGTTGAGTACTATTTCATCAATTAATGGTAACGAACAGTTTAGGTCAGTTTTGTTTGTAACTTTATTCATTAGCATGAAATAAAGAAATTTTTACTGCAACGTGTTTCTATCACGGATAAATTGGCATCGGCTGACCTGTGAAGCCGAGATACAGGGGAAAAAAACTTTCTGTGTCCAAGCAACTCCGCAATTTCACGGATAGGTGACATCATTTTATCATCAACCACTGTTTTTTTCATCTATTCGCTATTTTAGGGAAATCTGCGTTTTATCGTCTGCTCCCCATAGAGCACAATGCTTTATTGTCTGCTCACCATAGAGCAAAATGTTTTATTGTCTGCTCCCCATAGAGCACAATGTTTTATTGTCTGCTCCCCATAGAGCACAATGTTTTATTGTCTGCTCCCCATAGAGCACAATGTTTTATTGTCTGCTCCCCATAGAGCACAATGTCTTATCGTCTGCTCCCCATAGAGCTCAATGTTTTATCGTCTGCTCCCCATAGAGCACAATGTATAAATTGGCTTTTTTACACTACTTTTAGTTCTTCATCTCACACATGCTTAACCAGAAACCGTGGACCCGTCGGTTTCGTCAGTCACAACGATATTTCAGCCATGTTTGCCCTGTTTTACCATTGATTTCTCATTTTTAAAAAGAGGGTGGGGTCACCGCTGGAACGTCATTAGATATGGCGGCAATAGTGTGAGTACCCATAATGCAACTGGCTTTCAATACGGAGGCCCTTTTAAGTGGTGGTGCACCAGAAAATAAGAAGTGAACTAGAAAATTCATATCTAGTTAAGTTTGAAAATATCGGCTAAACTAACTTGCGTTAAAGTCCGTTTTTATGAAGTTTTTAACTAAAATGAAGTGGATATAGTATCTTTGATAAGGCCAATTCGCGCTGCTCATTAGAACTGTCTGGGAGTTTCGTTCAAGAAAAAATAATGAAAAGTGCGCTTCCAGTTGTTGGAAACGATGGTCATGTGCTGGTGATTTATTGTCAGCTGCGAATATTCGTTGCTACAGCGCCTGCGTTTGAATTGCCTGCCCACCAACCTGCTCCGGGGAACTGTTCTCGCTGGCCTGACTGGTGCGCTGGCCCGGGCTTAACAAGGAAACCGAGTGGGTGTTATCATCTTAGTGACCTAGCAACGTGACGCACTTCCGGATGTTTTCTTCCGCGTAGCTGTTGATAAAGCCATCGTTCCTCAAGTTGCGCTAATGGATGTTCTTTCTCATTTCAGCCTCAAGTTCGCCAGGTAAGGTCTTTTAACTACAGTGTCTCTGATTACTGATGTCCACACACACAGAGAGTTGTTACCAAATCTAGTAGTACATTTTATCCGTCTCCTGTTTTAGTCTTTCTTTGCTTCAGCTGTGTTTCTACTTCAATCAGTGTACAATATATTCAAGCTGCTATGTGTTGTTGTTGACATGTTTCCATGGGTTGATGTCATTCCGTCCACTGCGACATTATATATGTAATTCAGCTTTGGCCATCGCATCTGGTTTCGCAAGTTGTTTTTTTATGAGGAAGATATTACTAACACAGTGCGCAGTACTTCCTCCAAGGTGTCATTTTCAAACTTCACAGGAATTACCCGTTGTTAACTTTTTATACAGGTGCGAAAAATTCCCCAAACATTTTTGAGGATTGTCCATATCCATCGTTTTATTTTGGCTTTTGCATTAGTTGGTCCAGTATAGCTTTTGGATTATTTATTTCTTGAAACCAAATAGGGTTCACAATAGCTTACGTAACTTTGCAGGCTCTGCTGCTGCTTCGCACGTTACAAATGTTCTCTGCGCCTGGGTGTCAATGTTTGCTGCTCTGTCGTAACAGCCGGGAACATTCCAGTGCTATGGCTATTCAAAGAGCTATGCGTGAGATAAGTGAGGAAGAAAGCCCTGCCTGGAACATCGAGAAATGCACCGACTTTGCTGTTTTGTTTGGTAATAAACTTCGTACACAAATTGCTTGGCTGTTCAATCATTTCGCAAACAAATACTGTAATATCGTGAAAGATACAACACTGGTGCCCAAATAAGATGTGGTGACAGAGTGACTGAACTTGACAAACGTCGCCGTTTCCCCTGGGTCGACCTGTTCCGACAATTTTGACTGGTTTTCGATGACGACTTCCGGATTATAGAGTCGGATTTATAAGGAACGCCAACATGTTCTTTTAAGAACGTATGCATGGCATTGTTTCATTCAAGCACATAAGTATATTTTAATATGAACGAGCACACTACACCATTCTCTGAAGACCCTTCAGGTTGCTACTTCGCCATCAGGTACTAAAATCTGAATGTTTTCTTTCAGCGTCTTCTGGATTCACGCGTGCATTGTAAAGAGACTATTGCACTGCACGCGTAGTGAACGAGCGGATTGCACACGTTCTTAAAAGAATGCATTGGTATTCCATAGCTTTACGGCTGCTTGAAACAGTCCCAAATAAGGACTAAACATATAACTATTTCTGAAAATAATTAAATCTTATTTTAGCAGAAGAACAAATTCTCCTCATAAATATACACATAACTGCCACGTACCGAGATAAAGTCCGGACTGTGATGCGCTCATATACATGTAATTACTTGGCGAAGTCCTTCTTCAACAAATGTGTGGTGGGAGAGTAAGACCAAAGCTCTGCCTTAAATATTAAATCACTATCATGGAACTTTTATTCGAAGTCGAAACCTAGACTGACTCATGATTGACAAAATCTATTAGGCAATCTAAAAATTCCTCCACAGTAATTCCCAGCATGTTATTCATGCAAGCGGAGCCATGCTGTTTATAAACGATTTTGAAATTAAGTGTCTATTTCACTACAACCATAACGCACTCCATACTACATTGGCTTCACGTCGGCACCCGCCAGTCACTATAATTGAAGAACCCCGTGCAGGGCTTCAGACACGCTCTGTTGCTATCTTAGCGTGCCACCCCGGTTATGGTGACTGTACCTGGCGGTTGTTGAAGAATGATGCCGGAGTTCTTTTTATTTATCATGTTGACCTCTCGTGACAGTTGACACATGACGCATTGGTAACAACACACATCCATGCAACAATCGTCAAAGATGGACCCCTAAAATAATCCAGAAACGTTGTTTATCGAAAGTCAAGTTTCACATGATAGGCCTAATCATCAATCAACATTCGATCAAATGACTTTTAATTATCAGTTCATTGTTAACCTGAAAGCATGTATTTTCTGAATCCCTACTGAGTGAAATATCCGAGTCCATGTCTTAAGCTGAACGCAAAACAATCGATCATAATCACGTCACGTCTGAAAAGCACCATTTCTTGCTTTGAGCATCCGTGAGTTTCGGTTTCAAACATGCCACAGGCTTTTTGGCCTCAATAAATGGGGCATCAAAACTTCTTTTTTAAACCGACGATAGAAGTTTTCGATTTTGACACGTGAGTTGTTTAAGAGACAATGAAACAGCTGACGTGATGGTAAAAACTCACTGATGGCTTTGGGGCTGTTACATGAAAGTGTAAGTGGCCCGGATGACTGGCTTGATGCAACGGGCAAAAAACCACATAATGTATTGTACTTATAAGTCAGACATTTGATCTTACGCTCAACACAACTGTTTCTAAATATAATTATATATTACTGGAGCAGAAATGTAGTCTCGGTGTTCATTAGCTACCGAAGCCAGTATGAACGGGCTAGTTAACTGCGCTGTTTATGTCGACGCTCCGCTCAGACCGGAGTTAAGTCAATATGAAAGGGCCTTGATAACATACGTGTAACTGCTATTCACCGAAACAATTTCCATAAATTATTTTTAGATTGCAATTGGCCAATTTTAATCGTTATTGAGAAATTGTAAAGTGGAAGCGTAATGCCAAATTTTTGTCTCAAGTGTTAAGTCCCTTTCATGAAACAGACCCTAGTTTTGGGATTGATGCCGTGGTATGATACTTTTTACTAGCCCACTTTTTAAAAAATTCACCCTACAATAAGAAAAGTGACGCGGGGTTTTCGTTCTGTCCTAGTTAATTCAAACCTGAAGCGACGTGATTGCTCTTGCGCATCAGGACAGCCAATCACATACAGCATTATTCATCCCCACTGTATTTACATAGTATGAAAAGTCATTAGATGTTGCTGCTCATTTTCCCAGGTTGATGGTATAATAATCACCGGCGAGGCTTTGGGTTTGTGGTGGTTGTGACAACACCCATATTTGACAGCGTTGCTGTTTTCACTTTGCCGCGAGAGGGGCTGATACGGCACAAGTTTGTACAAGAAACTCGTGTGTTGGTGAACGAAACGCTAGCGTTGGGTGGATTCACTGTCATATGTCACACTCATGTCCGTGGAGCTAAAAAAACGTTCAAGTCTCATCTATTTTCTCGTTTTTGAGTTGTTGAATTCGCTGTTGTGATATTTTAGCGCAATTCTTTAAAGGAAACTGATGCTGACAGTGTAGGTACTTGTCAAAACAAGGTATGTGAAGGTTTAGACCACTACAAAACCCTGCTTGTACGAGTCCTTAAGGCATGTAAAAAAATTCGAAACTTTCATTGGTTAATTAATGTCGATGTGGGCAGATGCAGTTACTGAGTATAACCGGGTGTACTCTTCGACCTGTGATACCCTAGACCAATGACCATGAGATAAGTGTGCAAAATTTTCGTGCAAATTAACCCTCGAACTGAAGAAAATTTGATTGTTAAAATGGTCATAAAGTAGAAAGGCCTGAAACGCGTCTAGTTAAAAGTATTTGCGAGCAATTAACGTCGTTTCGAGCAACTCGAAATTTGTGCATTAAACGAAGTGTCGAGGACGACAATGAGACGCTAAAGACATCATAGTGAAACGATTTGTAGGTCGTCTATTTTGAAGTCTTTTTAAAATAATCGATTTCGTATTAAAATCGTAAATATATACACAAAACGTACCGAGAGTGGTGTACAAGAAGTAATATTCCACACTAGACATTATTCCGTGTAACGACCGAGACCGAAGGTCGAGGTCGATACGCGGAATAAGGTCGAGTATTTATTTATTCCATGCGCTTCGAATTCCTAAGTTTCTTACATTTTTTGGCAAATTTTTCAAATACTTCACCCAGACTGTTCACATGGCGGATCACATCCTATATGTATGTACTTGCGCGTTAGGTTGCAAGGTTTCTCTTGAAAATTAAGAAACAGTTTTAAAAGTAACAACAGCTTATTATTTAAAATGACTTATTCGTTAAACGATTTATTTCTTGAAAAGAGGTACATGTAGCAAAGATGAAAACAACGGAAACTGAGCAGTGAACTTGTAACATCTCCTGGAAATAGTTAAAAAACAACAATTTTTGATATTTTATTTTCCTAGGAATCGGCGCCTGAGTTGCAGACGATATACATGTAGTATGCAGCAATTGAAAACTCAGAGAAAGTGTCTTATAATTAACAGTTTTGTTCCAGATTTTACGTTTAGGGCCTGGTTGCTTGTCGAGTGTTAGTTACAGTGTTGTAACTGTATTACTTTAAACTATATTCGGAAAGTTTGATGATCGAACCAAGGAATGTAGTAGTAATCGAACCGACTGGAGACGTCGAGTCGACATTGACCTACCTTTTGAACGTTCCATGTCGGAGGTCGCTGTTGAAGTAGTGCGGGAGGTGAATACGGAAAACTTTATTTCATGACCGTATTTCCCTCGATAGATTCAACGCGCGTGGGATAATATGAGATAACATACCAACCCACAAACTTTTAATCATAGCATTAGTAAAAACAACGAACAAGGAGTCTAATAAATAAAAAACATGTTTGTAAATTTATTTAGGATTGACTGCGAGGCAAAAATGTAAATAGAAAGAAAGTTTACAAAATAAAGTACAATGTCGGCTGTTCTTTTTTCTCACGTCAGCCTTCAGCACAACCTGTCGTCGTAACGGTTATGGAATTTTAGTACAAATCGCCATTTCTCTGTGTTGTCCGTCATATTCGCTGAAATTATTGTGAATGTTGTTACCAATTAAATACCCTTAAAACGCTTTACCATTTTACGAGTGTGCGGACTTACATGTAGCTCAGCTACAGAGGGTTATGCTTATACTGCAGAAGTACCCGCCGGTTCGCTGATCTACGGTGCTCCTTATTTCAGGACAAAAAAAACCTCTTTTTTGCCCACATTGTCCTTCAATTCTTAAAGGTCATCATTGTTTTTACAGCTGAAAAACGCATTTTTGAAATTATTGTTGGGTTGCACCTCTGTGTTGAAGTTATTAGGTTTCCCCACAGTTATAAAATGAAATCCACCGTCATAGAAAAAAAAGATTTTTGATAGTTTCCGGCGGAGATAGGTTAAGTAATTCGTTTACTCAGAGACTGCGTGCTTGCATTTCGGGCGTTTCGAACGGCACCAAAGTCAACGAGTGGCGGGTTGTTTCCCGCCGTTTTCAGCTCGGAAGCAGTAGAGTGCAATTCAAAACGTCCAAAGTACTTACCGAGGTATTCACTTATTCAGAGAGCGTGTGCCAGCTGTTTCGGACGCAACTCCGACGAGAGAAAGTTGGATAAGGTTTGCAAATCCGAAGATGCTTGGCGTTCGACGTCTTCCGACATCCGCCAAATGAAAAACGAGTGGTTTGCATCAGTTTTTGGCCACAGTAAGATTAAAAAACGGACGATCGCGGCACAATTATAAAAGTCCATGTTAATTCAGCGATTCGTCTATTCATTAGCCTATTCATCGTTTTCAAAAACGAGTGGATAAATACAGTTCTTGCGGTTGATTTTGAACCGAGCAGGACCCCCTTTCTTGAAAATACCTGTTCAATTCCGGTACTTGTAAACGGTTGAAATTGGGAATTTTTCCACGGTCATACACCTCGACGGTTTCCGCTATGACTTGTGAAAATGTGCATCACATTCCTAAACACTTAAAGTCCAAGAAAACAACTCCCTTTCTTACCTTTGAGACAAAAGAGAGTTCCGTCGGTCCAGCCGGGATTCTTCCATTAGAATGATTATCCGTATAGAGAGATACAATGTACACGTGCCTGATTCTGCAAGAGGCTCAAGAGATACAGACAAGGAGGTGAAAATCCCACTAAAGAGCACCAAAGGAGTCGGGCGTATAGCCGGGATGCAATCGCGTGAAAATAGTTATCATCATTGCCAATTCATTCACATGCACCCTCACACAAATATGTGGGTGCGCAAAAATGAAGTGAAAATAAGAATAAGTATTTTTTTCTTGTTACTTGACTGAGGGTAAATTTCGTCATAACAATGCGTCCAGTGTAGTGGCTCCAGATATATGATTAAGTACGCCTGGATACATATATGCAGCGTGAGCCAACACTCGCCTGTTCCTAGTCGTAGAGTTAACCAACTTTCACATAGTGACGTCATCGAAACAGCTGCACTTTCCGCTCGACCATCCGCGCTGACCTTGTACAACGACGCTGGTTGGCACAGTGGGCTGCTGAACGACAACAGTGTTGGTTGTCACATGAGGCTGAAAGAGCAACAGGCAAATACATCTTTACTGTTTTTATAACTTACATTTTAATTTACTTGTCATACGCACGGTATCAATCCGTCTCCCATTTTACTGAAGATTTCAAATGAAATCGACAAGAAACCAAGATTTCCACAGAACTGGAAAATGTGGAACCTATTAAACGCGTATAACTCGTCAATAATAGCAAAAAAAAAAAACTTTTGATTTAGAGCACTTATCGTTATGAAATTGGTCCTGGATGGTTCCTTAGTCAAATTAGAGGTGGTCTCTGGACTTCAAAAGAACTGAAAGTTCGTCATTGTTTGATAGGAGGCGCTGCAAATTGGCTTGTCAAAGCGGGTCATTTTCTTATGATGAGCCGAACAGCGTCTCAAAAAACAACGAACTGTCAGTTCTGTGCTAGATTAGAAAGACCTTCTCATCTGCGCATTAGGAACAAGTTCAGAGACTAATTACTCTGCGCGTGTAAGCGCAGAGTACTGTTGTTCCTGGGTTTTCTTCAATTTTATTCTTATTCTTATTCTTCTTATTCTTCTTATTCTTCTTCCGACCAACTTTGAGGCTTAATAACTCCAAATTGGGTGCAGGTACGGTCTTTAAATTCAGCATATGACATTTGACAGTAAATAAATTTTGATTGGTTATATAATCATATTCCATATTGCACCGAAAGAGGTCGTTTGGTGCAAAGGTCATATAATTTTCAAAATGCTACTCCTCCTTCAGTTTTAAAGCTATCTTTTTCAAATTCGGTGCACAGGTATAAGTCAAAATGACAATTTAAAATATTACTTTTCTAAGTAATCAGGTTATCCAATCAGGTGAAACAGGTCAAAGGTCACTAGGTGCAAACTAAAATTTTGAGCTAGGCACTTCAAATTGACAGATCTGATTGCCACATGTGAATCAAATCGGAATCCACAGTATCAGGTCATTTAGTGCAAACATGGGGTCATTAGGTGCATTTTTCTTCCGAAATTTTGACCTTTTCAATCAGCAAGTATTCTGATGTGTCAACCGTTAGACAACTGTGATTCTCAGCGTTAAACACATTTTCCATGGGCTTTGCAATAAATCTCCCAAAGATGCTTAAAATGCACCGGATAAGGTCAATTAGTGCAAAGGTCATGTAACGTTCAAAATGTTATATCTCTTTCGTTTTAAAGGAATTCTTTTCAATTTCAGCGCACAGGTATAAGTCAACATGACAATTTAAAAAGTTACTTTTCTAAGCAATTGGGTCATCCAATCAGGTTAAACAGGTCAAAGGTCATTAGGTGCAAACTAAAATTTTGAGCTAGGCACTTCAAATTCACAGTTCTGATTGGCACAGATAATTCAATTTGGAATCCAAAGTTTCAGGTCATTTAGTGCAAACATGGGGTTATTAGGTGCATTTTTCTTCTGAAAATTTGACCTTTTCATTCTCCAAGTACACTGATGTGTCAACCGTTAGACAACTGTGATTCTCAGCATTGAACACATTGTTCATGGGCTTTGCAATAATTCTCCTAAAGACGCTTATAATGCACCAGGTAGGGTCAATTAGTGCAAAGGTCAGTTAACGTTCAAAATGTTATATCTCTTTCGTTTTTCAAGGAATTCTTTTCAATTTCAGCACAGTAGTGTATGTCACCATGCCAATTGAACAACCTACTTAACTACGCAATAGGCCTAACCAATCAGAAAAAATAGGTCAAAGGTCATTGAGTGCAAAATTAAAATTTTGAGCTAGAGACTTCAAAATTACATATCTGTTTATTAAACGCGATTGAGTTTGAATTCTAAATTTTTGGGTCATTTGGTGTATCCATGGGTTCATTAGGTGCATTTTTCTTCTGAAAGTTTGACCAATTCATTCATGTTGTATTCTTAAGTGCTTAGAGCAAAACATCTGTGATTCTTAGCATTAACTATACTTTAAATTGGTTGTACAATTATTCCCTCACTGGGGATCATAATGCACCGGAAGAGGTCAGTTCGTGGAAAGGTCATCAAAACATTAACATGTAATTACTCCTACAATTTTAAAGAATTTCTTTTCATATTGGTAAACGGGGTTGCTGTCAATAACTTCCCGTAACAATTCCTTTAATACGCACGCGCAGAGTCCATTATTGTCACGCCGTGACAATAATCTTTCTAGTTTTACAGCTGTAATTTCTCTAGTTTGACTGGGGGCGAGCTGATAGCGTAATTTGGCAAAAAGGCAGTCATTGAAGTGATGAGCCTGCGAGGATGAAATGCAAACTTATGGAACATAATTCATTAAATATGTGATATAAATCACTGTTTCCGTTTACTACGCGAAGATCTCTCGTCCCTAGTGCAAGTTTAACGTCTTGGGAAGGTTCACGGATCTCAGCACGGCGGTAACAGTTTCAGTGAAATATCATCGGGAACCGATTCAGGAAATAACCTGTGGCTGCATTACGTGTGCAGGGCACTTTTGACATATTTGCTTTGTGCTCGTAGAATGTGCATAATAACTACATATACATACACTGTAGCCTGCAACCCGTTGAAGACTGAAAACACAAATCACGCAAGACTTCGCGAGAGGTCGACATTTATTACAAGCAAAGCCACGTGACCACTGAGAAAGTTTATTCGCAGCGAAATTCTTGTATCTACGGAAAGCACACCAGTATTTTGGGCCTTCTGTTGTCTGTTGTTAACTCGACTGCGAGAGCGTGTGCTT
This sequence comes from Phoronis australis, assembly GCA_002633005.1. Taxonomy (NCBI): domain Eukaryota; kingdom Metazoa; phylum Phoronida; family Phoronidae; genus Phoronis; species Phoronis australis. The sequence goes on from NMRA01000057.1 coordinate 992,745, forward strand.
TCCGTAGACGCAAGAACCTCAAGAAAATGTGTAGATCACCCAGAACTTCACGAGATGTCCGTCGGCATGCATTGCAAGTGAAACATTTGACCACACTAACTTTACTCGCGAGACCCTTACAGAGTCTAGGAACCCAGGCTTTTGTTTTCGCTGTTTCAGTGAACGCTATAAAGCCGCAGTGAATTTCAACAGACTCCTTTCAGATATTTAGAAACTTTGACGTGGTTCAGTGAGGTTCACTGTCCAACTGCCACAACATTTGTCAGAGGTTACTGTATTCACTGTTTTGCTTGATTTTCGCACTCAGGGTTGTAAAAACTCCATGAATCACAAACAACGACAATTATCAATTCTGTTGCCAACGTACCTTTTGATTGATTGCACGCACTGTATTTGGTACTCACCTGCATCATCACGGGGCCTTCATTAGCCCAGGCAGGAGGTGGCCGTTGTTGTACATGAAAGGAGGGAGTGTGGTGGTGAAACTGGACCTGGTGTGATGGCGGTGGACCTGAAACACCCGGCTGTGGTGTGAGCTGTTGAAGGGCACCGTCTACCTTGTTTATGGTATTCATAATCTATAATAGCGAGTTAAGATGAGCAGTACTTTGTGCCAAACTTGCAAAAATATGCATGTGTCCATAAATAATCATGAAACACTAAATCGGTTATGGGACATGGTCTGGTGTCAAAAAACAACTTTCTCTACAGATTAATGGCAATGTCATTGAGTGTTTATCCTTAGCTGGAATTGAAGTTGGAAGCTCCCTCTGGCGTCCTATATACTTTGGCGGCTGTAACTAACCCGCCGTGACAACTACAAGCCAAGCCAGAACACTAAAGAGATGTTAGTTCTTCAGTTCCAAGCCTAAAAATCATTTCTAATCTGAGTACGGAACCATAGAGACCGATTTTATATCGGTAAGCGACCTAAATGAAAAGCTGGCACCTTGTTTGATTCATTACAGAAATACCTGTGCGGGTGAACTAGCAAATGCAAACCACGCAAAAGATTTATGCACTTACAAAATAATCTATAAATCAAAAGTGAGAAAATCAATTCTGTTGGTGTGCGTCACCTGTGACCTGTCCATTTTGGGATATTATAGGAAATTTTACGATTACTGGCTCAATGAAATCCATGTTTGATAGGAAATTTTATTCATAGGGAATGGATATTGATCAGGATGACCTGTTTTCAGGAATCCGCAACATGAATAATGCGATACAAAAAATATGCTGACTTTATTTTCAACTTTCGCACTCGAGCGCCTGAAAAGGCATCGGATTTCCACGTCATGTTGGTTGGCAGTTCTCTGAGTCGACTCGTTGTCAAACATAGGACTGTTTCCTTAAAGAGTTTGGTTCACAGCTATTTAGTTGTAGTTAATATGTATACACATGTGTTGACTGTTAATAAAGATTGCTTATAAACCACATTTCTTTTTATTTCATACCCCATATTCTTCCATTATTCGTTTAAAACATGCTCCCACTTCCCCACAAAATTTTGAGAACAGAAAATTTTCAACTTCGGCTATCTTCGGAAACACGTCACATCAGGAACACATCAGGAATTCCTGACCCGATCACTGCCGAGTCTGTCCATAAGTTTGTACTCTTGGCTGGGACTATCTGGCACAAATGGAATCGGGTATCAATGAACTTGAACACGAAAAAACAATAATAATAATAATTTCCTGTGACTCTAGACCACGTCGGACATGATAATAATTTTCCCTGTCGTCCGTACATAGACTATCCGTTTTTATTACTTTTATAGTTTGGTTTTCACTTGCCGTCCTTATTGAAGTTTGTACATGTACTATGTCAGTTTGCCTCCTTCAGTTATGTGCCGTTTTGTGGTGTGTTCTTTTGTATTGCACTGCCTTGCATTGTACTGCTTTATGTTGTGTTGATTTGTACGTGTGATTACTCTTATGATTAATTTGTGTTAAATAAACAAATCAATCAGTAAATATATCAACTGATTATTCTGACAAAGTGATTGTATCGACTATTAAATTTAGCATCGATATTTTTGGCATTCAAAGCAATCGTGACANCACAAGACCATGCGCATATGTGTCACATTTCAGAGAATTAATTGGCAAAAGTTGCATAATAAACCCATTCTAACAAACAGAAAGCTTCCATTTGTGCCAGATAGTCCCAGTACAAACCTATGGACAGACTCGGCAGTGATCGGGTCCGCTTCCGGACGTGACGTGTTTCCGAAGATAGCCGAAGTTGAAAATTTTCTGTTCTCGAAATTTTGTGAGGAAGTGGGAGCGTGTTTTAAACGAATAATAGAAGAATATGGGGTGTGAAATAAAAAGAAATGTGGTTTATAAGCAATCTTTATTAACAGTCAGCACATGTGTATACATATCAACTACAAATAAATAGCTGTGAATCGACCTCTTTAAAGAGGTCGATTCACAGCTATTTAGTTGTAGTTAATATGTATACACATGTGCTGACTGTTAATAAAGTTTGCTTGTAAACCACATTTCTTTTTATTTCATATCCCATATTCTTCCATTATTCGTTTAAAACACGCTCCCACTTCCCCACAAAATTTTGAGAACAGAAAATTTTCAACTTCGGCTATCTTCGGAAACACGTCACATTAGGAACACATCAGGAATTCCTGACCCGATCACTGCCGAGTCTGTCCATAAGTTTGTACTCTTGGCTGGGACTATCTGGCACAAATGGAATCGGGTATCAATGACCTTGAGCACGAAAAAACAATAATAATAATAATTTCCTGTGACTCTAGACCACGTCGGACATGATAATAGTTTTCCCTGTCGTCCGTACATAGACTGTCCGTTTTTATTACTTTTATAGTTTGGTTTTCACTTGCCGTCCTTATTGAAGTTTGTACATGTACTATGTCAGTTTGCCTCCTGCAGTTATGTGCCGTTTTGTGGTGTGTTCTTTTGTATTGCACTGCCTTGCATTGTACTGCTTTATGTTGTGTTGATTTGTACGTGTGATTACTCTTATGATTAATTTGTGTTAAATAAACAAATCAATCAGTAAATATATCAACTGATTATTCTGACAAAGTGATTGTATCGACTATTAAATTTAGCATCGATATTTTTGGCATTCAAAGCAATCGTGACAACGAGGGAAATTTCTAAGAAATTTGGACAACGCCGTAATGACACAGTGATTTGCAAGAAACGGGTATTTTTTAAAATTTGAGTGAAGAGCCTTATTAAAAGTGACAAAGTGCATAGCAAGATAAAACCATCCTACCGATTAGTGAACAGGTGTAGGTGAAATATTACCAAGTGAGGTTTTAGTATTTATTGCGCTGGAGTTATAAAGTTGGCGCTCTACCTTCATTTTGTTAAGATATTAATATGACATTTACAAGTGATCCAGGAATTTCCAATACAGATTAGTGAAAATTATGTGGTGCATGGAGATCAAGGACTGTTTTCCCTATAAGTTTCTCATACTGTAGACGAAGAGCAAAATTTCCTTATATAATATTTTGCGAAAAATTTGCAAAATAAAGGAATTGCTAGCTGCCTTAAGTGAAAGCCGTAGTCATATCTTACCATTGCAAATTACAATGAACGTGTGTAGGCTACACTATAAAATGTTTTGAATTGTACAACACTACGTTAAGATATATTTGTTACAATAATAAGCACATTCCACATACCTGTCCGTGTCTGTGCTCAGGTAAACTACTGCTCAAAAAAGGTACCACAGTATCACCACTCAAAAAACGAGCACTATGTGGCCATCCGATAGAGGTCAGGGAACGGCTAGGCAACGATTGGTTGCGCTTGTGGAGCCTACGTCAGCGCAGCAAGCAATCTTTTCATTGACTTTGTGCGCTAGTAACTGAAAAAGCCCGTATGTTATTTTGACTGCAATGCCTTTATTTCCAGAGAATGACGGGAATATACAACAGACATGACAGTCAACTGGAGAATTTTCCATTACACCACTGAGATTCCTTTTGCCCTCATACAATTTTTAATGCCTATTCACCACGTCCTTTGTATTCAAGCTACAGCATGAAGCGGAAAGGTAATCGCAGCACTGTGGTGGTTGTTTCAACACCAAAATCATAGGTTTTTCTGACATTTGCAATGAGTTACAGCCTGAAATGTCGAAAGTACGGGTTTGGCGACATTTTATATATTACAAAATAACTAAAAACGGTAATTTGGGTTCACCTTGACAAGAGCCATTTACCAAACATTTTTATACATTTATTGCCCAGAAAATAGTACGTTTATTGATTTTAAATAAATTTCATACTGTTTTCGTCATTTTACTTTCAACATTCAGATTTACTTTAATTATTTTGTTTCTTACAGGGCTGCTATCTTTTGATTTTATGTTTATACTTTAAGTGCCAAAACAGTGAAGCGCTCTCTCGTAGGCCTCGCGGTAGACCAATGCTCGTAACAGGATGAAAGGCTGGGATTTGGAGCCACGTCTGTGACATGATATCGTAGAGATTGTGATCGAGGGCGATACCGGGTGAGCTCCTGGGTGAATGAGCAAATGAAAGGCCACACAGGGCTCCACAAATGGCGCTACCAGCATCAGAGGACGGCTTCTGTATCATACAGACTATACGTGATGCTGCCTGGGGCATCTTGTGCATGTGTGTCCATACACTGAGCACCCGTCCTTGCGGGCAGGCACTGAGGCTCGCTGGCCATGGCCTGGTTGAGCACAGTGGTGGCAGGTGGGAAGATCCGCCGTCTTGATGGGTTGTGTTGAGGTTTAGATGTCGGCCGTCGATTACCCCGTCGGGAACTGCTGACGACGTCGACTGCATGCGCATCGACCAGGCGAGAGACAGCTTGCTTGCCAAACTCCTTCACTTCTATGAGGCAAAGCGTCTCCTCGAGTGTCATGTTCTTGTTGTGTTGCCGAGTAGGTCCATTTGGGCGTCAGGCTCTCACAGCCAACACGATAGAGCATCCCGATCGAAGGATGACATCTATATAGGCCTAGTTGACAGTGGCGCTGCATGAGGGACACAGGAGCTCAGATGCCGACCTGGCCCCAGAGTTGGACACCGAAGGCCCGGATGGGTTCGTCTTGTTCTTGGCGCTTGTTGTGGAGTGCTACTCGTGCTACCATGGTATTTTTCTCCCACACATCGAGGTGACGAATGACCTCCATGATGGCATCTACGGGAGATCTGTGAGAGTTCCAACTTTGTTGCGTGGCATGTTGTCTTCTGAGGGACTCCTCGCAACACTTGTATGAACTAACAACGTGACGTTAACCAGGCGGATTATGTGTTCATCAAGTTGTATATTACGGTGTTTATTGTAGGCAGGGCAAATCTCTACCAGATGTTGAGGAGTCTCGGCCTCCAAGCCACAGTTGGGACCAAATGAACATGCCATGTGACCTGTGATGTTACAGTGTCGAGCTACACGTAGGTTGCAGTGTCCAGTAATAACCTGGATCAGCTGCCTTATAGCAAGCCTATCTTAACATAAGTTTCCTTGAACCTTTTCGTTCAATAGGACTTGGAAAAAGTTGTTTCGTTTGTCTGCTGGAGGATAGCTTTCTCCATGCATCTTCGGGTAGTTTGAGCACCCAGTGTCTTACCTTTGCACTGCAGCACCTATAGGCAACTGGTATGCAAGGTTCTGGTAAAAAAAGGGTGAACTTGTTCCTTCTTTTGCAAGGTTATCAGCAGCTTCGTTACCGACAATGCCAACATATGGGCTTTAGCCAGTTCACCTGGACAATTCCACTAGCTGATAGGTGGTTAACCTCGTTTACACAGACCTGGACACAACGGGAGTCGATCTTGGACTTACATGTAGTTAGAGCTTTGATATCTGCTTGGCTGTCTGAGAGTATGAACAGTTCCTTGTTGTCAAGGACTGCTTCATGCTCCCTTGCCAGTTGGGCAGCCTGGAGGACTGTAACGGTGTTACCCAATGAGATCTAGCTTTCTTTGTCGGCGCCTTCAAGGTCTGTAAAGTAGATTCCTGACCAAGAATTCTGTTGTCAAGTTTAGAGCCATCAGTGTAACAAACGCACTGCTGGTCATTGAAATCAACGATTTCGTGATCATCTCTGTGTAAAAATTGTGTCTGTGATTTCGGGTCGTCACTAAAACATCACTTGACATAATTGCCAAAAGTGTTCCAGTTTCTGACAGTAGCCTGTTGCAAACATTAATATGGCTCTTGTGAGCAACAGTATCAGTGATTCGCACATCACTCCACTGCCCATTACACCTCGTAAGGTAAGCTGCAATCACAGCTTTACCGCTGAGGTAAATATGCAAGGGTGACAAACCAATAAGCAATTCCATTGGAGCTGTAGGTGTCCCCGGAAAAGCAGAAGTAACACACAAGCAAGCTTAACGCTGTATTTGTGCCAGTTTAGTTCTAACAGTGCTCTTTTCAAGATATATGTTATCCATATTGATGCCGCGAAAGCTAACATCAGTCTGATAACACCAATGTAGATCCTGAGAGAATTCTTGGAGGAGGGTCCCACGTTTTACCCCTCACTCGGCTACACCTTACCCGGGGTCGCCTTGGCCTTGATTATATTGTCCATCATGTGAGGTGTCCAAGTAACACCTACATATGTAGGTGACTTTTTCTCGAGGTGGGAGTTCAGTACCATAGAGCTTTAATAGTCTTACATTCCACTTCCGCTTCCAGGTGAACATCACCACTGTTTTACTTCTATTGACTTCCAATCCAACTGTCTCGGTCCATCTGGTAGTAATATTAAGTGCCTTCTGGACAATGCTGCGGCATGTGCAAGCATCAACATTTGACACACAGAAGACAATGTCATCAGCGTAGGCATGTGCAACTAGACCTTGCCCAATGTTAGCCAACAGCTGCCTTAACACGCAGTCCATGATCATATTGAAGAGTGCAGGTGAAAGCGGTACCACCTTGTGGAGTACCTCTAGTGAGACGGACAGTCCCACTAGCTCCTTCAAGCTTAGCTGTTTCAGTCTGACTGCTCAGTATACTTCAGCTTATAAGCCCTTTGTCAATCCAAAGTTGAACAAGTGCATTACAGATAGCCACATGTTTAATGTAGTTGAAGGCACTAACAATGTCAATGAAACTGCCAAGAGCAAATGTTTTATTGTATACAGCATTTTCAGACTGTCTGACAAGGTGATGAAGAGCAGTCTTTATAGAAAATCGGACTGGTTAGGTGCAGGCATCTGCTTTCGGCTCCGTGATATCTGTTTTACACCGGGATTCCAATGTTGTTGGAACACCGTGAGTATGGGGGATCGTTACGATTGAAGTAAACTGAACAGAAATTATAACCAAGTTTGATGGTTTTGTTGCTAGCGTGGACTATCGCCCACCATTCTAAAAGTACGGAAAACCAATTAACATTAACATTAACAAAGCAACTTCTTTTTATCACAATGTTCGTCGGTTTGAAAAAAGGCTTTATTTCTGCACTTGTGGACAGTTATATTTCATGTCATCACTTTCCCTTGATCTTGATCTTGATATTCGGCTAAAACGTGTCAGCAGTGACACTAAAAGCGAATATTGTTTTTCATTCCACAAAGTTGTCACGTGATTTCCAGACAAAAATCAAGTATAATTAACCATTACATGAGCTTTCTAAAAAACACAGCCGACCTCCTTAAGAGGGTATATCAGCATTACCTATCAACGCAGACAGGGTGCAAAACATTGTATGGCGCATATGATCTTCCGCCCAATAGTAGTTGCTGATCAACGCTTTGAAAATCGAATGGTTTGTTTGTGATGGTGGACTTCATGGCGCTTGGGCGACAAGTTGTGCCAGACCATTGAAGGGGGTGACAGATGAATTCGACTTAGCCAAACTCGCCCACCCCCAGGTTGCCACCACTTCTTACGTCATTCGGTCGTCGCCAATATTTCGACCTACGGCCTGTTTGATTCTAAAACATCGGCTTCATCAACCTTTGTTAAAATTCACCGAAAATTCAAATTTTTTGGCAAATTTGCGAAAATCATCGACTCAAAGTTTAAAATTTGAGATTGATCTTCCCGTGTTTCAACCTTCATCAAAATTCTGAAAATTCGCTTTTTTACAAGATTTGTTTATTATAGTTCATGTAATTACTCACTCTCGTTCATGGATGTATTTCCATGTCAAATGATGTCGTATGGATTGCGCAAGCTATTGTTTACTTTGCGAGACCCATGCGATAGGCGCAAGTGCGTCGCATGGTTATCACCTGTGGGACGCTAGCACCTTTTTCCTTTGTTGTGTCTGTGTTGGATGTAACAATACAGGTCGCACGGATATCGTCCCTTGGGCGCACATCAATCTGTATGTCTTCCTCGACACCGCTTAATCTTAGGCTTGTACTTTTGCGTAAGATTGAATGCACTGTTGATAATGTCATGTGGGTCCCTAAAATAGCCAAATTTGGCTACAGTTAGAACCTCGTATCTCAGAAATGCTTGTTGAGATTTAAATGAACTTTCAGACAATATGCTGTATGTACTGTTCTCCAAAAAATGGGCGGGAAAATAAAATCGTATCTTAGGCCATTCAATCTTACGCTTGTATTTGACGGGCACAAAAATACAAGCGTAACTAAATTAAGAGCATAAAAATACGAGCGTATAGCTTCTTCAGAGCTTACAGATTACGGTCCTAGAACACGAGCAAAGTCTAGCTCGCAATTCAGAGCGTAATTAAGGGTGATAATTTCCCGCAAGCGGCCCGACGATACTCGTAATCCAACTATGTACCACGATTTAAAGCCTGTTACAAAAACCAAACAAAACTACCTGTATCGTCCGAAACCTAAAGCATCTTTTTGTTAATATATATAAATATTGCATTTCGTGTTTTGAAAATGGTCCCCACAAAACTTTTCTCAAGGAATCCAATTCCAAAAGACAAACACTGCCAAAGATCGCCAGGTTCAGTTCACGAAGTCATCACTAATGCTTCACAGAAAACGACCTTGGATGGGAGCGTCTGATAAACAGGCATTTGGACTGCATGACAGTGGCTCTTGCACACTATAAATACATTTCATGCTTACATCCACAGATAAATTGAAGAAAATTACCATACATTTTCGGCTTCTCAGTTATTACGGTTGAAGCCTTCATGAGTAGGATGTCCTGCCGCTAGATGTCACTGTCCGTAACACAAGGTTATACCAAAAGGAGTGCACAAGTACTTCAACACTCCTTGGTTATACCTACGACTGAGCCTGTAAGCACCATCGTCCCTGTTCAGAAGATTACGCTGTTGTAAATTGCCAACCGACTCCTTGATTCTTTTGCATAAACAATAGATTATGAAGTACCAGGTGCCTTGAAATGAGGAAAGTTTCTGATGAACATTATATTTTAAAGATTATTTTTGTATCATTCCGTAATTATGATTCACCTATTGTTTTGTCTATTTGTTCACGTAAAGGCCTTCTTGCATTTCAAAGGGCATCGATGACTTTCAGTGTCTACTCAGTGAGGAACTTAGGAATGTCCGTCAAAAATTCTCCGTGATATTTGAAACACAGTTGGTTCTCGTCAAATGCTAGGCAAAGTAGAGTACATCTTCGATTTCATAGAAAAATTGTGACATTTCAGGTATAGATTGTTTGGGTCGACGCAAGTGACAGAGTGAACATGTTAATGTCATAAACTGGAAAATTTTTAAAGGTATTCTATTAAGAACTTCAGAAATTTAAAATTTTTCAAGTGAGATGCAATCTGGGACACTCGATCAAAATGCTCTTAAATACGCTCATAATCCTTAATAACAAGGCTGACACCGTTATTACCGGAATATTGTTAGCTGTTGGAGTGTCAGAGACACGCAGGTTAATAACTTTCTGGTATCATAACAATCTAAATGATTCATGAGTGGAGTTTATTTATTAAGAAAATCAATTTTACGTGCGCCATCGTCAACAATGCAGCACAATGGAAACGTTGTTCATCTTATTTATTATTCCATGAGGTTTTCAAAATTATATAGCTTCCACTTTTGAAAAAATCCAACGAATTTTGAATTCTAGAAATAGTTCACCTCCACAAAAGGCTAGACTATGTCCGATGAACGCGGAGCATTTCAGGTTGATTATGTGATTCACAAGGCATTATGTGATTCACAAGGCATTATGTGATTCACAAGGCACTCAACAACGGGCCACTGTTGTAAATAATATACACTGAGATACCCAACGGTAAACAATATAAATTCTCTACTGGTTGTCGCTAACCTCTGATTGCCAACAGGTCTTCTATTAACGATAATCTGCGTCCTGTGGAAACATTAGAAACTTAATTCAAATTTACGAAACTCGACAACAACAGTCCAGATCAAAATGAAGAATCTCGATCGTTAAATCGGATCGAAATCCTAATTAACAGTGATTACACGTTTCAATTTAACTATTTGTTTTCTTAACATAGTCCACCCCACACTGTACTCCAAATGGAACTCGAACTGCGTGGCATATTCTGTTCTTGCAAATTCAACTCGTCTGTAATCAAGCACATTATGCTTCATGCATACGAATTTCTAGTCCACGTTTGTACTTGATGACCCCTAAACCTGAGCTAAAAAATCGAATAAAAACTCGAAATTTTAGTAAAATTTCGTAATTTCGAGTTCAGACTTGAACTTTTGGCCTTAATGCTGGGGTTATCAAGTGCAAATTAAGTTGTCCACGTAAACCATTATTTAGTCGAGCATTGTCCTTATGGATCAGCATGCCCGTTCGTGTTGAATTTGTACAAGAATGTATATTTTCACAAGACCTAGTATCACCAACACCAATTCTGTAGCTTCAGTCGTGAATATATTCTGATTTTTTATGGAAACTTCATTTTAGCTCTGCAAGCAGTTTAATTTTAAGAAAATTGTATTTTCCTTCCGAAATTCAAATCAACTTGCAGTACATCAAAACATCTTACTGCGGATAACTATGAATATGCTCTATTTATTGGGATGATCAAAATGAGAAGTCCCAGTTCATGTCTAATTTGATGACACTGAGATTGATTTGTCACTTGGAATTCCATGGTCCAGTTTGATTGTGATACGTTGAAAACGCACTCAGTTTATCAAGAGACATAGATGTTAGTTTAGTGTGCTAAAAAGGTCAGGACGTTCCTAAAAAGTCACAAAAGAGCTGGACGTATTGAAATGGTAAATCGCAATCATCATCGTGTGTTGAAAATATTTTCTAGGAAAAATAGAGAGCTTTCAAATGACACTTATTTGAAAAGAACTGGTAAAACTAACTAGAGATATCGCAAGTTTGGTATTGCATTTCTCATTACTTCTAGAATATTAGTATTGTTTGGAATAGCACTTCCAAATTTCACCACTTGGTAGCAGTGATGACGTCAGAAATGCTGCTTTAAAGATACTCTGTCCTTTACAATCACTAATTTAGAATACAGCATGACTTTCGTCAGTCAAAAGATATCACTAAAACATATACATTTCGTAACTTTCGTCCCTCTTTGTATTTGCCTTATTTTACTATTAATTTCTAAGCGTTTTTAAAGAGTTGCCACTATTACCATGTGTCTCAAAAAGAATTTTATTAATACATGTACATTTTAAGAGATTTAATAGCCTTTAGTACACTTGTTGCTGAGAAACAAGCCAACATTTTAAAAATATTTTCTGTTATCGGGGTTGTGGAAGACCGACTTCGCCGTTGTTGATTACCAGTGCAATACTGAGGAGTTGTGAGGAAAATCCGCGGATAGTCGTCTTCTTCAGAAATCAAAAGGTGCGTTTGGGGAGGCTGTAGTAACAGCAACTTGACGGAAGACGTCTCTGCCTTCAAATTTCCTGAATACGTGAAAGTTGCACAGAAATGGCATCGGTTTGTGCGCCGCACGAGAGTGTGGGACGTCAGTGTTTAAGACGCGATTCAGTCAGGAGCCACACTTTGATCGACACATTTCAAGGAAACACTGGTTTACTGTAGCCTCGAACTAACGTCCGAGCTGTAGCCTTTGCCAGTGATCATCAAGAGTGTGTTTTGCGAATATTGACCAGACCTTGGTTCAGGTGGTTGAGGCTCACATACATGTATACTGTATCTGCAGCATTTCTCGTGCAAGTGGGTCGAGTTCATACGACGTAGATCATAGTAAAATAGCACTGTACTTTAGTTCCTGCTATACTTTGGTATAGTTAGGACCATCACAGTCAAGTTCGACTGAACTATAATTTGTCTTAAAATCCGTTTTATGAAATTTTAAGCTAAACTGAAGCGGAAAAGGTATCTTTAGTTCCATCAGTTTAACTAAAAAACAAATTGTGTTTTGACAACCTATAAAACTGCTGTTTTCAGTGTCACCTCCTGATCTCTAATGTTTGTTCCTAATTCCTGTTTCATGTCTAGTTTCCAAATTAGAGGGAAAATTTAGTCAAACTTCGTGGAAATGTGAAAGTCAATAAATATGGGTCTTTCTTGGTTTCGTAATATACATTAAAATGATTTGTGACGTCAAAACAAATGTACAAAAGTGAAAACTGGTCGAATTTCTCAGCTATATTTTGCTCTCACGTGTAGGTAAGAATATGCGGAACCCGACATTTCTTCGAAACACGTCATTTTCCATTGAGCAAAGTGTATACTGAAGATCTTATCTGAGGTCAACGAATAACGAATTAATGTCAGTCTAACTATTGTTGACTAATAATCGTTGTAAGCTAATCAGTCAATGTAACCAGAGATATCGATATGGGATTGAGTCCACTGACATGTAGATGCCGGGGTGCACTACGGGTTATGGGCCCCCTCGTCGCGTTCATTACAAGAAGCTCTCCTCCGTGGTAACCCATTCCATTCGCGTTTGCCTCACCTGTTCTTTGCAAAGTGTTCCAAGGTTGCTACTTGTTTGTTGAACCAGAAACTTGGTTATCAAAAGATATAATGTGTCAGTATTGAACTTCTGTATGGGTCAGTAGACGTTAACATAAAATAGATAGCTCGCGGATAAACTTGGGATAAACAAGCTAAAAGGTAAGCCTAGGTCAGGTCTAATGTGAAATTCTAGTGGTGGCGTATTCAATGGCCCAAAGCTGTAGCGGATTGTTCAGAACTACAGGCTTTGCATGATTTTACCGATTCGCCGCGATTATTAATTCGAATTTTTTCAGACTGATGTGATTCAATCGGTTCATTAGCCTGAGACTGAAAACAGCATACACTCTCACTCTGTCAGTGCAGTGTCCCAGGCGACCCCTTCCCCCGGCTACCAGCTACGGCACTGCAGAGCTCGTTCATTTTTACTGCACAATTTACATGCAATTGAAAAAATAACTGCCCGATATGTGTATATTTTCAGTCGCGCGCATATTTTACGACCGGTAGCGTGAGGGAAACAATTAATTTGAATTTACGCCAAATGTGTCTGATTAATTACGAGTGCAATGAGCGTAGGTGCAGGAAAATGGCCCGGCCGGCTAATTCTTCGAAATGTTTAATTTAGTGCTGATATTCTCTGACTCTTGAGTCCGCATTAGATATCAGTGAACAGGTCATTGCTTTACAGGTCAACATCACGGCTTTGCGTTAAATCTCTAACAATCTAACTTATGTACCACAGTTGAGGCTTCCAGTGAGGACATCACGCAAATCGTTTGTCAAGGTTGTAGGTCTACCACTAATGCATTGATTTTAGCCCACGCTTGAGTAAACTTAGCACTGTCAGGAATGACTTTCTAGGAAGTCACGTGCGGAGTTCGTTGAATAAGCATCCAGTTTCTAGGAAGACTTTTTCATCCCGTGTTGCGCTATAAATAATTTGACGGTGACGGTGCAACACACGTACGTCAAGTGAAACTATATGGGCACACAATCCCAAAGGAATACGAAACCGTAAGTAATTGCATTTGAACCCGCGTTTAGTCATTCAAGTGGGGATCATGTGTATTTTAATTACCTACATTGAAATATAGGAAGATTAAATTATTTTCAGATAATTATAACACTGACATGCATGGATGGCATACGCCTGGTCGCTAGATGGCGATAGAGAAGCTGGTTGACGGGTTTTCTATTCCTGCATGGATTCAATGCAGTTTTTATTTTGCAACGTCTATTCAATAAAAATCATTCCAAATATCATGCGTCAAACTGTCACTGTTGTGCAGTGAGATACTCAAACGATTCACACGATAATGTCTGATGTCTGTGAATGGAAGAAATTCCGTTTGGCCCCTGTCAAGCTACCCCGCTGCCTCATATTTAGGGGGGGGGGACGGCCAATGGGGCTATGCTCCCCTAAAATTCTTCCAGACCCTATTTGGCAGTTTGGAGGTTCGATTGCTTGGCGGGCAAAATCCTGGCTAGTACTCTGCCCTGCCCCCTCCCCCAAGTCAAAATCCTGGATCCACACCTGTGCTATGCACATCAATACCGTGAGACTCCTGAGGGTTATGCTGTATAATCGTAATATCGTTTCTTATTACCAAGCGACATGTATTCCCCCGCGTATGAGAAAATGATAAAACGTCGTTTTCTGAATAATCCAAACTACATATAAAATGGCTTTTGTAAGAATTGTCGTCTGAGTGTGCGTTAATAATGCTGATTTGGATAAAGGAAATTAAATGTTATGTACATTGGTTCACTGAGAAAGACATACCTGGTAAAACCTTGCTGGCTGTATGCATAAATGAAGAGATAGCTCTCCGTAAAAGATACGATAATTGGTGTTCAATTTAATTTTACAGCAACCAAATCAACCGTTAGATTATTTAGTTCACCTCTTGGTCTACCGTATATATACTACCCTAGCTGGTATTGGTTCAACTGTACCAAGCAGTTGATTGAACAATTGTACACGTTCACTGGGATGGACTCTGTAAGTCTCGTTTCGTATAGAAGTAATTCCTCAAATGAAATTCTCGACGAACGAAGTTACTTTTTTTCCAAGAAACGTACTTAAGTGCAGCCGCCACGAACAATAAACGTTATCGCAACTAGTTATTGAATATAACTGGCTAAGGTTATTATTTGCTTTGACATACATTGCCATCCCGATTGAATGGCGTGACATACATTGAATCCAAACAACAATTCAAGTAATATTTACCCCTATCGCGAAATGATTCATTCATTTTCTTACAAAGTTATATGTTGTTAACAATGCTATTACTTCAAATAAAGATTGCCATCTATCGACGGCTTGGTTATACTTCAAAAGCTAGCTTTCGGGTACAAAAACTAGGTTCTCGAAACACAACCGTGCCGCCGATAGATAACAAACTTTATTTCGATGCTATATAAACGGCGCTACCCAGCCTACGAACATTCGTTCCACAGATACCATTAATTGTTGTTAACAGTTTATGCGAGAGGATGTCGAAATGTCGACCAACACCCGGTTGAATTGACAATGCCATCATGATTGCGGCTTATATCAATCCAGATTTTTCTATCAACCAACTCTCTCCAAGCAGGAACCTGTTTCGTGATCGAAAAGTGACTTTCCTCACAGTTGTGTTACTCGCCTAAAAGCTTTAGTGACGCTTGTCGAATTGTAAGGTTTTGTAAGAATATATTTTCCAAACTTATAAAGACTGATGAGGGTAACAGCATATCAGAGAGCACAATGGGAAATTCGTTGTGCAATTCTTCCGTTCTTTCCTTTTGTTTCTTATTTAGCTAGTCAAGAATGCGAAATCGTTTTGTCGTGCGTATTTTCACCATCTTTGATAAACATTTCTTAAAACTTAACAGACGTTAAAGCCGAGTTTCGCTTAGCTGTCAGTATTAAAATCTTAATCAAGCACTTCGGGTTGTTCGTAAAGATTTTAAGTTTCTGTGAATGTCGAAGCATTTTTCCTAAAGTTTCAAATTTCATAAAACAATCTGTTAACTGCTCGTCACTTCAGATATCATACGACACCGTCCTTCAGACGTCGCAACCGTTACATCATCAAAGAATCATGATTCGTTAAGATCTGTTTAAAACAGATCAGAGTTATTCACTTTTGAATATTGCAAGAATTTCTTGAAAAATATCGTCAGATTCACTACTTCTGAAACACAGGCAAATTAAACTCGTTCATCCTAATGCTGCTTTCAAATTCTCCGTCCCTAAAAATATCTATGCATACATGCGCTTAAACATTTACCCAGTAAACATTTCCCAAGTGCATAGTCGCAATTGTTTTGTAAAGGCCAAAGGTCACATCTTCCATATAAGGGAAATTTCCTCTGCCTTTGTCTTGCCCCATTGCCTTGTTCGAGAAAAATCGACGTAGTGACGACCAGGGCGACAGATCATTTTTTTTGAAATTTGAAACTAAAGAAAAATGTTTTGAAATCAACTGTAGAAATGTAAATTCTTTACAAACAAACCGTAAGGATATTTGATGAACAGTTTGTTTTTTGTTTCAGTGGCAGAGACCCATTCTGAATAATGCAATTCAGTTTGTTTTTCGTGTTTTGTGCCATTTTAACCCAATTTTAATAAAATTTACTTTGCTTTATATTATGTCATTAATTCACAATTTTTGTTTCAGTTTGTTCACAGTTTTGGTCAGCAGACATGGATGCCCCTATGCTTTTTGGGAAAGCAATTATTAACCGTACCTACAAGGCCCTTCATGGCTGGCTATACGGTACACATGAAATCCCTGATGAATTCCAAGATCCACCCGGCGCTATGGCAACGACGGAACCAAACAACAACGTAATGCCTACTCAGCCAATCAGCGTTAACTACCACTTTACGCGTCAGTGCAACTACCACTGCGGCTTTTGCTTTCACACCGCTAAAACGTCACACGTTTTACCCCTGGAAGAAGCAAAAAGGGGTCTCTGCCTTTTGAAGGAAGCAGGTAATTTTCAGTTTGAGTTTCGTATACCGTAATCATGCACTGAGGATTTCCGAAAGGGCTCCCATCAACATAAAGTACCCATGAGTGTTTTTTGGGATCGTTTGCATTTTGGCACAGAACGAAGCCGAAAGGTATTGAACACGTGACAAAAAGATACCCATTTCTTAGTTTAGCCCAAAAAGGACCGTCCATGACCAATGTTTCGTCGACTCCCCGTGGTAGTACAGGTTACCGTTCCACCTTTGACCAAAGTGCTCGGAAGCAAGCGGCTACTCTGCTGGCACATAACCAACCACCTTTGAATTATCAATGACTTTCATAGCGAAACAGTCAGCACATCTGATTTGGATCACCGACACGTTATTTTCTTGACCATTAAATAGGTTGCCAGACAGATATAAATCCCGACCTCCGATGCCACCATCATTGAGTTGAAGCACGGTTACTTGGTACCTCTTACAGCCCCTTTTAAAGTTCACATCTGAATGCGGGTGAGGGCTTTCAAAAGAGCCCCGTCACATTTTTCTGGAAGGAGTCAGACTGGCCTAGTGGGATAGGTGGCCGCTTCCTTTACTAAAGGTCGTGGGTTCGTGTCTCATTCGGTCACACTGCAAGACCCTTGAGTCAGGTCTCTAGCTCTTCAGCTCGGTTTTAACTAAAGCACAAAATGGTCCCTGGTGATCGGTGTCATGGGCTCACATGAGCGGCCTGTGTGCGTCCGATACCAGAGAGCCTGCAATAATTTATTTTACATTTTTTTCCGAAATATCTCTCAGGACGCAAAATCACTTCCAGAAAATATTACAAAAACAAACGAAAAAGATACCAAAGGCCTTTTCTCACTATTTTGAAAGGTTTTACACGTATGTGCCAAGAGTGTGTGGCAAGATTGTTCTAACTGGCTGTGAACGTTTCCAGTGCCAAGCCTATCACTCAGCATCTGCCATCACAGTAACTCTGTACTATATTTATATAAGTTTCAATTTGTTTTGATGACAAACGCCAATTGTGGCAGTGGCAAGGAATTTTTATACCATGCAGGTTGTTGCATATAAATAGCATGTCATTTATCTCATTTGATTATCTTCCTACACTGTATATAGTATGGGATGCGCACCATAGGGAGTTGGAGGGGGACTATAGGCCCCCACATTTTTCAGTGCTGCGCCGCCCATGGCCTATAGGTGGTGCACCACAGGGGGAGGGGGGGGGGCTTTAACCCCCCACTTTTTTCAGTGCTGCGCCGCCCATGTACAGAGGAAGTAAATGTCGGTAGTTATTATTTGATTTATACCACATTGCTCGCCAACTCTGTTTACTGGTAATGAAAATATGTGATGGTACGCACAAAGCACCGCTAACACTATTGGCTGAGAAGTCACTCTTCAGTAGCGGCACCTGGTGTTAGCCACAGTTTTACTCTCAGAATTCTGTAAGAAAATAAATCGGAATTGCGTATCTGGTGTCTATTACCAATGGTTATACAGACTGATAACGTGTTTTCAACCTTCTTTGGTGATTTCTACCGGCAGGAATGAAGAAAATAAATTTCTCTGGTGGTGAACCATTTTTGAAAGACCGTGGTCGCTTCGTCGGACAGCTTGTGAAATATTGCAAGAAAGAGTTAGGACTTGAAAGTGTGTCCATAGTGACCAACGGGAGCCTGGTCAAAGAATCGTGGTTTAAGGAATACGGTAAAGACTATTAGAAAATATATTGTTCATGATCCTTTGATGATGTAGATAAAAATAGATAATCACTTACTAAGAGACAAACTATTTACTGGCAGCTAGAATAGTACCAAATGGCAAATACTAGAGGGCTCCGCCTCCGATCTATTCTGGCCCATGGTTGGTCAAAGAAATGATGTTGGGTAACTTAGCAACGAAGGCTGGCCCTCTCAACAAAGGCAAAGATACTTCCCTCATCACAATAATTTATCTCTGAATTCCAGGTAACGGGCAGCATATTTAAAATCTCAGTGTCCGCGTATACTGCTGGTGTTAGTTCGTTTGTAGTAAATGCGCAGCTCTGAAGCGACACTTATCAGGATGGCAACCCAGGTGACTTTCCAAATAAGGAAGTCAACACAGTCAGTAACTGTGTATTTGGCTTGCATGAAGCTGGCTGCGCTCTAAAGACTGGGACGAGACTAACGCTAAGGCAGCTGCAGTTTATTTGCTGTAGTTACCTAGTGTTTGTTTTTTTACAAAAACGTGAGGTTGAACTGCCCTTTCCTCTCCCTTTATTGGAAATATTGTTGCCTTAAAGAGAAATAGTAAAACTTTGAGCTCATAATCTGGTACAAGGGCTTTGTTTGCTGACAAATTGCTCCGATTACCCTAAGTGCAAAGTAGTAGACGGTACCTTTCTGTTGGGGGTACTTTGCACCCCCTTTGGCACATGTATACTTCGAGTAAGAACTTGCTCCATACAGATCTATAATTTATCCAGATAAATTAAGGGCCTTTTTGGACCCAGTTTCATTTCGAAACTACGTAGAGTTGGCATTGTACTCAGGGTTGGAGTAGCAGGCGTATTTGATAGGACATCTAGGTACTGATACATGTAATAGAATTTCTGGCAGGAGTGTAAGTTTGTGTTAGTTTCTGACAAAGGCTGTCAAAAGAAACTCACTCTCTATACTTTCCCTGGGGTACGTCTACGTAGAAAGGCCCCGTGACCTTTGACCTATCCTGACTGCGACTCTGAGTGCGCCCCGTCTTAACAGTCTTTCGAAAAGGTCGTTTACGCCCTGTCCTCACGGTGTCTTAATTTTTATTGGAAAAAATCGTTTAGGTGGTTTCACTACTCTTGTGGAAGTGGATGTTCAGCTTAACTAACTTTGAATGCGGTCACTTTTAACTCAGTGCTTTGCTATTACAACAATGTAGCATCGCCGTCGAAAGCCAAAACGTGCCCACCACCATTTGCGACATTTGATATTGTGGGCCTCTGGAGGGGAAAAGGTGGCCACCCACGTTACATTCTCTTCCGGTATTATATCACTCACTATTTTCTAGCTCGTTCGCCTCTCACTTCTGTTCCTTCTAGGGAGTTACCTAGACATTATGGCGGTATCCTGTGATAGTTTCATTCCGGAAGTGAATAAACGCATTGGACGTCAGCAGGGCTCCCGGAACCACCTTGACACGTTGTATCGCATTCGAGACTGGTGCGAAGAGTATCAGGTAAGCGGATGTTATGAATCTAGAAAAGAAAATGTGTACAACTCGTACAAATTACCTTAACGCGAGGTTTTGTTGACCTTAGTGAAAACTGGCTCAGTGAACTTGGCAACTAAATGTGGCACTCATTCGTGCACCGCCATCAACTTGCAGACGTGACACCATGAAATGGAAGTACACACCCACTCTTTAAACTCATTAAAATACAAATAATGATATTTGAGTCTAGCATAACATAATAGTTTTAGTTGCACTGATATAGCTCCAGTCAGCTGTGAACAAGAAAGCATTTTAGACACAAAGCAACCAAGTGTCACTTTAAAACTGAGATGCTAAGGTTTTGTAGTGTTTCGAAGACTGATAGACAGATTCTTAAGGAGTCTTACAGCGGCACTATCGAAAGCACTACGAAATAGACGTCGTGAGTTTTTGCTGCGGTCGTCAATCGCGAGGGTGTTACAAAAGTTGATGCGAATACGAACTAGGCCTAGATATTTCTTAAAGTACGCGTATGTTTTTTGCCCGAATTTCCTACAAATTATGTCATGAACATAACCATTATATGTTACCACAAAAATAACTTTAATCCCACTAAGCCGTTATGAGCGGGGAAGTGGTTAACTCCGTGAATAATTGGTCCAGGTAGGTTTGGTTATTCCCCTGTGTGTTTTGGCAAGCAAAGGTTATCGCCGGGAATAACTTTTGAGTGAAAACCAGACATCTCGACAAGTCAGATTTACTTTTGTATTATCTGTATTCTTTGGCATTGTCTTTCAATTAAATTGAATTCAATGCTATTACCACTGCAATGTACTTGGCCACTGGTTAAATATCGACAGGGTTATCCATACACTCTACAAGGAAAGCTTGTGGCAACAGAACTTAATTGCGGATTTTTGAATTGACATCTTTTTATTCATTTCGCTGTTTTATGAACCTTTCAGGGAATAAAAACAGGTATGTCCACGTGCCTTCTTGGTTTCTTCTCGTGAATTATAATTTCCATCTCACTAGCAGATTTTCACTAGTTATCTCACGCTTGTTTTCACCCGGTTTATCTTCACGAACTCAGTTGCGGAGAACTGTGAGTTCGGTTGTTATACCGGAGTCACCTATTTAGTGCCTAGTACATGTTTCCATAATTCGTGAGGTGCATCACTTGAAAACGACTGATGTTGGGTAATAAATTTCTCATAAAAACCAGGTTATGTGACTATATTTTGAATAGCAAAGGTTCAAGGCAGTGTAATTCATTGCATTGTTCAACATGTGTCTATGCATTCAGTGAGGTGGAATTTGTCGGATTGTCTGCGTGTATACCTACATTGTATGCGTCTGCTTGTTGGGTGTAAGTTTTTTCAAAGCCCACGCACGGGACATGTGTCCAAACGGTATTGTGACAGCATATGTATATGTCTAACGTACATAAACCCTGTATGTCTTGGCCTGAATAATTCAACAGCACATTAAAAACCGTCTAACTGCACGAATGGCTCGTCACGCGTACTTGATTTCGTCACAGTGAAAAGAAACTTCACTAGATAAAAGACCTGCCTCCTGCTGATATTATCGTCAGTATTTTACCCAGTTACCCTCCTATTTTTCGATGGCAAACAAATTCTTTCTTGCCCCTTTCCAATCTCAGAGAATCCAGTAGAGCTGTGTATACCAGCATTCTTGGTGACAAGCGCACTCTCGGCTAAAATGGCCTTCCAGTTGACACGCAACTGTTTGAGATCGTCAGCCAAAAATTAAATTTTAATCTGCATCTTGGACAAGATCTCCTCGATCTTATCGAAAAGACTGCTGTCGAAAGCACGAACGAAATCAAAATTTCAAATTTGACCAAAAGTTAATGGTTTGGAATGCCTGAGCGAAAAGTGCAGGACGAGGATTAGTGCTACACGAAATTTCCATACACACTGTATGCACGGGCTTCCACCGGTGAGTCCAAGACCGAAACTAATAAGACTATTGCCTTCAATTGATGCGTCCGCACACAGAAATGTATATCAACTCTATGCATTTGTCCTGTTTATTTATATTTTTATACCTTGTCAATCACATGTTTTATCAAGGGATACTATCATTTTACGCCCGAAAATACATTTTGGAGATTATCACTATTGTTGAACGGGATTGATCTCACCGTTGTCTATCAGACATTCGCTGAAATCAGGTGACTTCCGCTTAAACCACTGGTGTTGTAAACTGGGAAACTGGGATTGGGCTCGTGCAGCGGAGCGGTTGGCTGCGACGGGAAATTTTCAGGATCCATTCCGCGCTGGGTTGGATCTTAGAAAAAGAGTTTTCTCACCAATCCATTTAAAAGAAGCACAGCAGGATAACTGGCCAGGAAATTATGAAAGGCTTTTTGTCATGCCTTAACTATCTGGTTTGTGTTGAGGCTTGAGCCCCGGAGGATTGTTAACATTCTCCAGCTAAGGCCGAATGGTTCAAACTCCTACGAACGATCCCCCTCTCAGCACCATTGTGACAGACTCAAGCAGATGAGGCGATTTATAGGCCATAGACTGTTGTAGTAATAGTAGCGTCGAATCGACTTTCTGGAAAAGCCAGCGCGCCATGAATTTTCTGCTCAATAATTTCATTTGTAGCATTGGACTCTGCGTAGATTAATGATATTTTGCTGTGCGTTTGACGGGGTAGACTACTGGAAATCTAAATTTGTGTTTGAATGTTGTCCAAGTCCACTAATAGATTCAGTACTATATTTATTCCTGGTACTATATTATTCAGGTTTATTCCAAGAAAACAGCTATTAGTGTAAACGTAACGGCAAACTATGCAAATGCATGTGAACGGTCACAACAAGTGAAGTTGCTACTGAATCAATTTCAATGAGTTTTATATGATTTGGACAGATTATGACGTTATAAACCTGTATTTTGAAATCTATACATCGTAGCATTGGAACGCCGTTTCAAAGTTAGTCTCGCGTTTTTTTTTTTCATGCAGCAATGGCCATAGATTAAGAAGAGATAATAATCTATGGTTACAGTTACTTCATCGAGGTTGGGTTCCGTAGAACCGTAGACTATAGTACGTACATGGACCGCCAACTCCGTAAACTTTCAATGGACTTAATCGCAAAAGGTACCCGCTCATCCGTCGCGCAATACACTAACCGGAAACTCCAACAGACAATGAGAGTGTCGTCTCTACTAGGATAGTGCGCAAGAAAACCTCGGAGTTGCGAATCTGTTGTATATAATCTATTGGTAGAACGCAAGACATTAGCTTGCACTGTGCGGTGAAAATCTTCACTTTCAGAACAGAAACATCTACATTAATTCCATAATTCACCTCTCAAATCCGGCCGCCGTTTTGTTAGGACAAGTTAGTAAGCTCCAGAGCATAGTCGTGAAACACTCGCTTTTCACTTGCCTCAGGGATTTTACGATGTCTTCATTCTTGCGAGAGCACCGTTTTGTATGCCATTGCTCTCGGCTAAGAACAAACTGAAACGAGCAATTTGGAGGCAAGCGATTAACCACATTCAACTACATTGATTCTTGAAACAGTCATGCCTAGTATGCTAACATGTTTCTGTCAGATAACCAACAATTACACTGTACATATATTACATGCGCATGACTGAGAAACAAATTTTGAAAGAAATTTGTGTACAATTTTAACCACATACATCGAAATTAAGATATTTATACTCCCATAAATGTTTTAGACAAAAGAATAGGCTGAATTGATGCATTCTACACAAGTTCGATTTATTGACACTCGCAAAATATCAAGGTGTTTATTACGAAATCTTCAGAATACAATGAATATACATTACCCAGAAAGCGCCAAGAGGCATTAGATCTGGGTAAAAAAATACAAAGAAGTCTATATACAATGATTATATACGAATACATAAATAAAAAAACTGATGTTAAGAATACAATGATATATGACAACGAATGAAAATAATTCATTTTCATACAGATGTATAAAATTCTATCCACTCACACAAAGAGATTTAATGTTATAAAGAAATTCTGATACTATTTCAAATAAAACCTTATTTTCGTTTGAGTTAAGTTCTTGACATCCATATAGAAAGAAATTAATTTTGTTGTACAATTGCGGAATTTCAGAATATTTTTTATAAACATTGGGGTATTGTTCGAGTGCCTGGAAGAGCTGTACCCTCTCCTCCTTGCATACCTCACAAGCAAAGAAAACATGAGGATATGTCTGGGTATCTCCACAGGAACACAGAGGCGAAATATTATTAAAATTATGTCTAAATTTCTCGTTGTTTAGGAATAGACCACATCTTGATCTGTATAGGGTTATTTCATGGTTGCGGGGAAGTTGGAATGATGTCAATGGGACTGGCAAGTCTGGAGTAGTGGTATGCAATTTAAAGTTATTTTTGAGAGTGACGATTGAAGTGCTTTCTTTTATTTTGAATGGTAAGGAATTCCAGTTGTCAATACAAGTTAATATCGTTGATCTTCTGAAGGCTTGGCTGATGGAGGCTGGAATAGTATACATATTGCTTTGCCGGAGTCCTGGTCTCGTGCTTGGTCTTTTGTAGGAGTCAAAGAGGATTTTGTTAGAGTAATTGTTTATGTTGGTTAAGACTTTGAATGTATACATGGACAGGTGGAGTTTACGACGGGTTGCTAGTTTGCTCCAGTGAAGACTATTTAGAACCTTGATTGTGTTGGACCCTTTGTATGCCCCAGTTATGGCTAAAGCTGCTTGGTATTGTAGTCTTTCTAATTGGAGAAGTATGCCAGCGTTTGCCGATTGGTAGATTATGTCACAGTAATCTAGATGTGGAAGTACAAAAGACTTGAACAGAGTTTCAAGATGCATGGAGTTGAGATGACGAGAGATAATTCTAATTGGATTAATTAATTTTTGTACTTTTTGAACGAGTTCGCGACAATGAAGAGTAAATGTAAGTTTATGGTCGAGTAGCAAGCCAAGATGTTTGTGCGTGAACTTATTGGGGATAACTTTCCCATTGAGTGATAATTATACTTTCCGTCGCATTCACTTACCACATATACATGTATACAGTACTACAGACGCCCAAACCAAGAGATACCCACTTATGCCAACACAAGTAATTCAATAATTGTATAATAACAACTCTCAACTTTTCGTAAATTTTTATTGTTCATTGTACACGATATTCACTCGTGTACAAGTGCACTTCCGGGTACAAAGTCTTCCCCAACTGTTGGATTATTCTGATGTTCGCGTCCACCTACTCGGGTATAAGCCCATCTCAAGTATTCATCACTGATGGAGATACAGACACAGATTAATTAAGAGCTTCACTGACTAAATAAATGGTTTATATCATTGCAGGTGGCTTTCAAGATAAATTCCGTCATCAACTCGCACAACAAAGATGAGAATATGGCAGACGACATTTTGCAGCTCAATCCTTGCCGCTGGAAAGTGAGTGTTTCCTGATCTTCTGCAAAAAACGTCATACACGAACCGAAAAGTAATTTCAACGGACACGAGTCCTTACCACGGAGGCCGCACAGCCCTCCGACAAATAAGAGCGCTCTTTGAACTTGCCCAACAACGCCGTGGGATGCCGTATATTTGTTGCGATGCAGTAAACATAAAACAAATGTGGACCAATGTCATGTTATAGGGATTGCACAGGCGGGCTGTGACATCCATCGCGTCCATCGCATATTGCCGTGGATGTGAGAGATATTGCAATACCGTACCGATCCACAGTTCCAGCACAGAGTGGCACCGAATGTTAGAAGGAGATCGAGAAACACGCCTTTAGTATCTCGAATGCCCCTCCATGTTTGCAAAAATTAACGCTAACACCAACGAGGCTAGCATCAGACGTGTTTATCATCTTAATCACAAACCTTCTTTCGGATCTCTACCCCGTTCAAATTGCTACAGTATTATTTTGAGGTTTCTTACAATTCAGTGACCCTCCCTCTGATCCTGGATGCGTCTATTCTATTTGCTGCAGATTATCTTTCAACACAGTTGGGGGCGACAATATGTGCCGGTCTCCACTGCACATATTGACGCACTGTCATCATCCGGGCGACACCGTGGGTCGATGTTGACAGCATTATATTGTCGCTCTCGGTAACTATTGTGCCCGCGCGACAATATGTGTCAAGTGCGACAATATCAGCCGATTTCATAAAGGTGGTTTAACAAAACCAGGTTTATGACTTAAATCTTGGTCTTCCTAAACCAGGTCTAATTTCATACCTAAACTGCATTTCACCAACATGGTTTAAAAGTCTGAAGGCCTTGTTTTGTTAGACCATGACGCTGGTTTAGTAAAACTAGGTTTAAAGTATCCAAGCCACCCTACTGTGTTGATCCGGCTTAACCCAACAAAGAAACTATTGAAGTCCTTCAATTAAACCTTGATCACGTGGGTACGCAATGGCATACAGCAGTGGAATCAATGCAGACATTTGCGAAAAAGGGCTTAAAGCTTTTCTCACGAGGAAAAACGTTCCCTCCCATAACTGAACAGAGAAAAGGCCAATGTCATAGTCCAGAAAAACAAAATTGGTGCCAAATCAAGTCAACGTAAAAAGCAGGCGTGGAGAGATATTGATCCAGAATAAAGGCCAGGAAGGAAATTTCATCAGTAAAAAAAATGCAAAGAAAAACCGTGAGGGACCCAGCTGCAGATCTAAATACATGCGCTCACCTAGCTCGAATTTCTGACGATGTGGAAAAAACTGGGTACCACCTTCAGAACTGTGAAGTGTGCGTCTGCACCTTTTTGGTTTTCTGGGACTTCTTGTGTCTCTGTGGAGGGCCTTTTTTGCCAACTTCGCCAAATGGAGGGCTCGTTCGAGCCCAACGAGCCCCCCTGGTTGCGGACATGAAATATCATGAGGAGATGTTTTTCATTTTGTATTGTCTGTGTTCACACATTTAAGTACTTGTTCACGATAAACCGCATCATAGTAAATGCAGGCGTTTATTTCCGTGTCATTTTATTTCTTTGCGGCCAAAGGGGGCACAGGGCGGATCCAGGAATTTGAGGTAGAGGGACCAGGGCAGAGTATTAGCCAGGACTTTGCCCGTCAGACATTCTCATTGCCGAACTGCCAGATGGAATCTAGGAGAATTAGGGGGGGGCTATGTCCCCCTTAGCCCCTCTTTAAATACGCCACTGGGGCAGGACCCCTGCAGGGCAACCTCATATATCGGGGACCAGTTGACATAGAACACGGCCAGAATAATCAATCGATGCATTTTAGCCATAAGCTTAGCGCAACTGCGATGATGACGCTCTGCTGAAACGTCATATTCTGAGAAAATAGGAAGGACGCTTTTCAGTACGTACTGGTCTACGTGTAGGCGGATCCAGAGGTTTAAAGGTTCAGACCTCCTTTTTCTCTTGATTTTAGTGATATCAAATCTATAATTTTCAAATTGTTGACCCAGGCCCTCCTTTAAAAAATCCTTGATCCGACCCCCCTCCCCTTTAAGAATTCTTAGTCCCCCCTGTTACGTTTGGTCTTGTGTCGTCCCAAAACTGAATATTTAAAATAGTCCGTTCTCGCTCTAAAACTGCGTCGTAAGTGCACACCACAGCATCATTCAGTTGCACCTATATCGTACAAGTCTGCCATATTTAACAGTATTAAACCTGGGTCTGACTAAGTCTAAAGTTAAACCTGGTATAAGATCTTAACACAGGTCTAAGTAATAAATACCTCGATGGGGAAATGAGAAGTGGCTTAGACCAGGCCTAAACTGGCGTTAAACCAGGTTTTACTAAACCAGTGGTCTAAAAGTTAAACGACCTTAAAGTTTATGAAGTGCAGATTATCTTTAAACCTGGTCTAAGTCTAGTTAAAACCAGGTTTAACTTTAAACCACCTTTATAAAATCGGCTGTAGATGTCATAGCAAGAGCAGGATTGCTCTCCAGAGGATGGTGCAGAACCACGCATGCATGGACCAGCACGCAGGCACAAACAGAAGAACCCACGCCTGTAAAGGATACACGTTTATCTGTTTTGAAAACAATTACCATGTAATGAAATTGGCAACCTAAAGTAACTTTTCATTTATAGTGTTCGTTTTTGGCCATAACATGAAGATAAAATTGATGATCAAGATTTTATAAAATTCCATGAACTCGAGGTTTTGCAACTTAACATCCACTTTGCTGTATTATGAAGAGAATGAATAGGCCTACACGTACGCACAACATACAAAACATTCACGAATGGTGGAAAATGATCGAGACTACGTGAATAGCTGGACGTCATAGGATGACGACATTCTATTGAATTGAGTTTGTGTTCTAAAATTTTGAATTGTCTTTAAAAAGCAGACGGAATCGACATCGTCTAAAGCGTTGTCTGCATGCGAACAGTCGCTAAGTCGGACTGTCTCACCGTGACGTCATATGGGCAATCACAGGGAAGTGAACTGGCTAACTGCATAAAGGGTTCTGATCTGTGAGCCCGGCACATTTTTGCTACCTGTGCTTGCGCTCGCCGACTAAAAATGAGAAGAAACGGAGAGGAAACACTTTTTACGAGTGAGTAAGAATACCATGGATGGCCAGACTTTTTCGCGCGACACCAGTCCGTTTCATCGAGGTTTCACGACGGACGTTCGAGAACAAGTTTCGTTGTGATGAGACCCTTACTCGAAAATGTTAAAGCTAAGTTTCTATTCCCGTATGCGATGTTATGAAGAGTTTGTGCAGAGGCTAACAGGAGAAGCATTGAGATAATTCAACCTGGCCCACATATTGCGGCGTTTCAATTGTCGGTTGTATTCATACACGTAAGTGGTGAAATTGCGCTCCGGTTGTGACTGGTTTAGGAAAACAAAAATATCTCTCTGACACGAGTTTCAGTTTAGCACTGAGTGCCCATCTGAATGAATAGTCAACAATTTCTGTTCTCTCGCCGCCAGCGGCAGGGGTTTTGGAAAGCTAGCTCAGAATTTTATCATAGCAATCCGTGCATGCCTCCACCCAGAAAATTCATTGCGGAAAACCCTCCTTTGATTGAAACACATTTCAATTCATTTCACTTCTGCAATGAAAAAGGTTTCCTCCAAGTTTGCCCCTCCTTTCAGCCTTCCTCGGTCATCAACGCACCTGTAATTAGCCTACTTCTGGCTAGGGCAGTGTCCGGGTGTTCACCTTAGTGAAATTTATTACGTTTAAGACGTCACACGAGGGAAAACAACCACTGAATTGCCAGCACACATTGACATTGTTATTGACCACATTCCTTTCATAAGGGTGGTTTAACTTTTAGACCAGTGGTCTATAGTGTAACTTCGTTTAAGAAATATTAACTCTAGTTTAGATCTGGGCCCGGTCTCCAATCTTTTACTCGAAATGGAACTCGAAATTAGGTTTGGCATTTTCTACTCTACTTTTGGGCAAACTCAAGATAAGTGTCTATTATTCTATGCTCGAGTACACAATAACTTACGTAGATAATTTATTGCCCTTAGTTCACAATTTGTAAACCCAATATTAAAGCAATAAGTTCGACTTGAACTCGAAATTTCGAGTTTTTACTCAAGTTTGTAGCACGAATATAAGGGTCTTCAAGGGCAAACTTGAACTAGAAACTTCTATGCATAAACTATAATGTATTCGAGCACAGTTTGATAACCAATTATCTTAAGTTCGCACAAAAGGAGCAGAGAAATTGCCAAAAATAGTTTCGAGTTCGTTTCGAGTACACAGATTGGAGACCGGGCCCCGGTCTAAGTAACTTGTCCCATGTTCACCATCGAGGCCTATATTCCCTGAACCTGTACGAAGATCTTAAACCTGGTTTAACTGAAACCTGGTTAGACTCAGGTTAAACAATAACGCATGTCGGGTTTAATATTAGACCAGGTTTAGGAAGACCAGGTTTTCGTCTTTATGAAATCGGCTGCTTGTGTCCTGACGGGTGGCAGAGGGTCTCAATCTCACCAAATTATATTGCACGCCGTACACTGAGTCAACTATTTTCACTAATTTAGTTTCTATATGTGAACTACATGCCTGAAAACGGAACTAAAAAGTCCCGAAATAACCTGCTAAACTGGTCAATTTTGTTTACTCAAAAGAAATCTTGATAAAGGGAAAGATTTGATCAAAATAACCGTGTTTTTGGATGAAAAATAATCAGTCGATTCTCCACAGGTGTTCCAATGTTTGCTGATTGGCGGAGAAAACGCAGGTGAAGGAGCTTTGCGTAACGCAGAGACGTTCGTCATCACGGATCAGGAATTCAACGATTTCCTAGAAAGACATTCACACGTGTCGTGTATGGTACCCGAAAGTAACGAGAAAATGCGAGATTCCTACTTGATTCTGGACGAATATGTACGTATATTAACAATAACACAATGCTTACGTCAATAAGATTAAAGATGCATTTCAATCTGTCTAAAAAACGGAAATACAATTATTCCTTTTACTCTCCTAAAATCGATCCAATCACACTGTTTACCGCTACAAAGGATTCAATGCCGGGTTGCATGAAACAGACCCAAATAGGGACTCACGTACCAAGCTCGCTAAATCTTTTGCCTGTTTGTGTCTTTGCACGCAGGTGAAAACTTTTTCTATCATTTCATCAATATTATGAGCTTCTCTTTGCTGAATGAAATTTTCTAATAACTAAAGACTGAGCTCTGAATTCAGTGAAAATAAATAGGAACTTAGTCCTTAAGTTAGGGGCGTTGTAAGAAAAGATCCCCATGTTTTATTTTCGATAATATTGAGAATTCAACGTCAGGTTCACTCTCGATTTGTATCAACACCAAAAATTAACTTAGTAATGAAACTAAAACAGCATAAGAATCAACAATCGATATTTTCACAAGTCCAAAAATACGCAGTAGATTTAGGGAACTCAGTTGAGTCCCTATTTGGGACTGTTTCACGCACCCGGACACAAATTCCCGCATTACCAAGAACACCGAAATCATCAGCCAACTCATATTCGAAAATATGAATGTACCCATGGGGCCTTTTCCAGGAAACTGCCTCAAGTTCATTTTTGACGTAAGTCAAAGATTTGTCTTAACCTTCAAACTTTGGAACTACCACACCCGCCAAGTTAGTCAATTAAGTAAAAATCAGTCAAAGTAAAGAATCTTTCTTGAAGCAGACAAATTTAAGTTTATCTTAAAATTAACTGAAATTTAAAACTTGTCTTAGCTAAGTCAGTTTTCTTGGAACAGGCCCATGGCCTGTGACTTGAGTTGCCGACTCATTCGATATCAATTCAAGATCGGATGAGAGTGGCAATGCTTTAATCTCCAACGCATTTCGTTTAAGAATGAAACATTAACATCTAAACAGAGTCGAAATGCAACTTCAACTTGCCAATCAGCTGCTATTAAAATCCGCTGATCATTAAAAATGCCTTTACCACGTTCAACTAATTGCACTAAAATAGTCTATGCTGGCACACAAGTATGTACACCTAAATGTCTCAAGTCTTTGAACTAGGGCAGACTCCTTCTTGTCGCACAAAGACAAAGAATCACTAATAAATCTGAGGTTTAAAGACTTTTCATATTCTAATCCCCTCCTCAAATTGAGAACCAACTGCAATGTGACGTCCAGAACGAATTATCTATCGTTCAGGGCGAAAGTGATAACCATATTATTCATAGAAGCCTATTATTATGTAACTGTTTCAATTAGCTGTTTAACTTGTAGCCAGTCAGTTTTAAACTAACAAAATCTATTTATGTGCGTTTTTTTTCGTTTTTATACACTATAATTTTGTATTATTGTTTACAGAATTGTGTGTGCATGTCTTTTTCTTTATTTCAATAGTTTTTTTATTATTTATTCTTCATTTCTATTGCCTGTAATTTCACATTTTATGTCGCGTTTTGCTTTGTCAAAGTGTCACTGATAACTTATGGTTGAGTCTGGCAATGTAAACTTGTGTTACTTTATAATAATAATAATGAATTATTCTTTTTCGTAGTTTACTGATTACAAAATACTTTCAGATGAGATTTCTCGACTGCACAGGCGGCGATAAAAAACCCTCACCTTCACTGCTCGATGTCGGAGTTGCCATGGCGATGAACGCCAGTGGATTTGACGAAAGCATGTTTTACAAAAGAGGCGGTAAATACGTGTGGAGCAAAGCCGACATGAAATTGGATTGGTAATCTTAAGATCTCCGAACAATAAAATGACTCATCTCCGGAGCTTTTGGGTGAAAAAATCTCGTAATCGAAAGATTCTAACGATGCGAAAGATGAAGAATACAGACCCAATCGACAGCGTTCATAGGAAGGAGTGTACTTCGGCCAATCCGATGCGGAAGAACGCAGCAGAAGGAACCGCAGTCAACCACTACTCTACTTCTTATCACGAAGCAGTACACGTGTCTAATATCCGGCGTGTTTTATATTCGATTACTACACTTTGGTTCTATGAAGCATTCTCAGTGCTATACTTTCAAAGAACTGAATGATTATAATGCGGTCGCAAATTTATTAAATAGTGGACATAAAAAGTGACATCGATGAGCGTCCACTTCGTAGAAAAACATTTGCATACGTGACTACATGTATACGCGACTCCTAACCAACAGTGCTCAATTTGTCCTCTGGACGAGTTTATGTAAAAAACGTTTAGGAAAACAGTCTCATGGTTTGACCATTAATATTAATACATGTGATGCAGCTGGGATGGCGAGGTCTGGGCTACGGCTACAATGTATATTTCTGATTTTGTAAACTGGTACATGTAAACTTCAGGTAAACAAGTCGTTAGTTACAAATTAAAATTTGATGGGAATATTGCTTCTTTTCATTGCCAGCGTTGAGAGGAAATGTTCACAGACCTGTCAGCCATGAAATGAAAAATGAGCCAAGTCCAAGAGGTCAACCGATAAAATGAAAACTCATGGATTTAATAAAAGCATGAATTGTATTGTCAAACATTATATTCTACAATTCGCTGATAACCACAAGTCAAACCGCTTCATCTCCTATTGACCAATAATGTCAAATACTTCCATAAATCTGCCAACAGAGACCGCTTGTTCAGAATGTTAACTTGGTGATCTACACATGGTTAGTGTTATAA
Organism: Phoronis australis; assembly: GCA_002633005.1. Classification (NCBI taxonomy): domain Eukaryota; kingdom Metazoa; phylum Phoronida; family Phoronidae; genus Phoronis; species Phoronis australis. Next base: position 1,025,870 of record NMRA01000057.1, read on the forward strand.
TTATAATAATACTAATAATTTAATTAAAAGCCTACGTTTTTTGCAAATATGCGAACTAGATACAAACTAGCTATGGGTAATTGTTGAAACCCTACTCACTTTAATTTAAATGCACCCAACACTGGAATTTCGAAACGTACCCCGAGGGGACTAAAAAGTACTAATTTAACTTGCATACCTCCGCAACTCCCTCATCCAACCTCCCAGCTTCACCACATTGCACAAACCTCATGAGAGACTTAAGCTAGTAAGCAATAAAACGCATCATCTTTGTTCGCTCATTCAGTACATTGTTATTTCACATCTGCATAGCTATATACACAAGACAGTTTCCACAATCTGTGACATCCCAACAATATTATCCTGAAACCCAAACTCTCACCAATCATAAGAATGGTTGCCTAGCAACGGCACGCACAAAGTTACACTCATGGTCGTTAAAACCACACACAGGGCGAACCTGGAACCTCTTGTGAAAAGTCGGCTCTCCAGAGTTTTCTGATTGAGGGCTTGTTATTCCAAGTTTTACACGGTTACCTTGTAGCTCAAATGAAATTCACTGACTGGCCTTGCAGTTAAAACTGTGAAGCAAACTTAATCTCTTGCTCCAAGTCGTCACTTGTCTACCTTCCACCTCATCACAGTGTGTGGCTTTAAATGACCCACAAATTCGGTTGGTTGCTAGCAATTTAACACCGAGATCAAGCAGTCGTACTGAGCGAAGACCTTCCTGTCTATATAAACATAATCAATAGCACAGGCCAAATACAAGCCCAATAAAAATCAATTGTTACAAAACCAATCTTCCCAGACAAGGGTGTGGCTTTTAGATTCATGTGAAGCACATATTAACTTGTATTACATGACCAGTGTCCTCCCCAATCTAGCATATAACAACCTCAAAGGGATAATAGGCAAATTTACCAAGCACTGCACTACAAACTTAAAATCGCACGCAGTTTATATAGTTAGCAGAACCTCTAATGTACCAATACAAGATTAATGATGCCATAATTTGTATAAATGGTAAAACTACCGATCAGAATTAATACCAAGTGAACGTAAGTCAGCTGCATGGCTACCTAGTATTGTGCACATCAGAATGGTTGTAATAAATTTGTGAATAAATGAGGTGATGAATTTCATCGAAAATGGCCAGTTTCATCAAAGTCGCAGCAAAAAATGGTAATGGTATGATATAACGTGCCCGAATTTTGAGAACCAGTTTTCCCCACTAAATAACGGGCATCAAACTGGTTCTCAAAATGCAGGCACATTATATCAGACTTTTGCCAAAACTAGTACTAAACTGAAAGTATGTCAAAATTTCTCCGTCTTAAGTGTTGCCAATTTCACCAACTTACAAGTGTTTAACCACCGTGATAAACAGGCGAAATTTCTCAGAAGGCACCATTAAAATAGCATGTGAAACTACCATCTGTTAAATTAAACATAACATACCTCAACCATTAGCCTCTTGCACGCAAGATGCTTGCTGACCAGAGACAGTTTGGTAGCTCTGATCATTTTAATAAGAATCAGACCACAGTGTTATAATTTAGCAAAATAAACATAAAACAATAAATATCTTAGAAAGAATGCGCTCGATTTTACATGACGCGCTTGTTTCGAAAACTCACGGCTTTTGCTCAGAGAATGTAACTTCAAGTACACCTGAAAGAGTACCAAAAAACTCACTGACCAGTAAACTCGCTGCACAATTGTACAAAATACATCACAAAATGGATAAAAAATCTAAAACATGACATGATTTCAGTTGTTAACATAACTCGCAAGCACGAACAAATTTCTGACGTTCACGCAAAAATATACATATCTACTAGCGCTCCATAACAAAATGCTCATACATGTAGATGTTTAAATCATTGCACAAAATATTCAAGTTAGTTCTGTTTCCAAACCCTAGCAATGCTCAAAAGGCATGCACTCAACGACCTGTCACCAAATGAACTCTTCAATGCACTCCACCTCAACGAAACCTGAAAAACAGCAAGAACACAAGTTCAACAACTTTATGACTACTTGTCCACTGAAAGTTCAGTAGCTTCTAAAGGCCCTTTCACACTAACTTAACTCCAGTATGAGCAGAGGGTCAAAGTAAACTACGAAGTTAATTGAATCATTCATACTAGGTTTGGTAGTGAACAGCATTGAACTTAACAGTAGGTGAGGCTGTCATCATCGAAGTCATTGCAAAGTAGCGCTGATGAGAACATTTACATATGCTAATTAACATAACTTATTACTAATTCCCCTGATGATTATTCAAGTAAAATATAAGCAATTGTTAGTGATGACACAGTCCTTTAATTGTTGGGGATAGCACTGGCCCCTGGCGAAAACTTCGATGAGACTGGAGTTGACCGTTCATACCGCACTGTAGCGTCGATGCTACGCTGTTAAATCCACCTGTTCACTGGGAAATTAACTGGCGCAGCTAACTTCGATACAGGACCGAATTTGACCATTCATGCTGACTACAACTCCTCAAAACCACTAACCATCAACGTTAGTGTGAAATAGCCTTAAGAAACAAGGCAAAGGCGAGAATAACAAGATCAATGCAAAACGGTGAAATGTGTGTCCAAGACTATAAATAGTACATGTATCTCCAGGGTAATTTTATTATCATGTATGAACAAGTCTGAAACAAGGAAACAGCTGCCATCTCCTTATGAGGTAAATTTCGCACACAAGCGAAGAAAAACCGAATTGTCACCAGGAGACACTACGATACTCGGACCTAACCCAAAATCAGTGTCAGGCAAACTCTCTTCACAGAAATCCATCAATGAACGTAGTAAATATTGAGGCCAGGCAAAACCGGACTTGCCACTAGGAGGCACCACAGTAATTTGACCCGTCTGACCACATACGTCAGTTGTGATCGTCTCATTAGGAAAACGTGTAAAATTTCACAAAATGAAATTAGCTTGAAAAGTGCATAGTACCACATCTCTGAAAATTTCTTTCCCTGTAGGGTAGCTCATGAGGCTTGAATTGACTACTTGCACGAATTCGCCATTATACTCGAAAAACGAGGCATTATGACCCAACTACAATGGTTCTGCAGGTTTGGAATTGGAACCCAAATACTTTCACGTTTGCATTGTTAAAGGTGATGCTAACAGGAGGCATTGTGTCCTAAACAACGATTTTTGCAGCGCCACCAAAGTGTGCAAATAGTGAATGGTAACTAACTGTAGGAATATGTGACCTTTGACCAAAAATTGTCCAATTATCACACCACCACAGAATGCCACTTTGTAATAAAGCACAATAGACCAAGCAGAGCTTTTGGATTTGGGTCAGAGAAGCAAAGAAAATTCTAATGTTAAATACACCAACTGAAAAGTTGGTTATTTTGCAATTAGCACCCTCTGGTGGCTTTTTACTGTGTTCATTAAAACTTTCAGTGAAAGTTGATCCAAAGCAGCATTTATCTCATTATTTCACAGTAGTGGCAATATGCTCAAGTTTATTTCTCAACTATCTTTTGATCAATTCTTACGAAACAAAAAATTGAAATATAATACAAAGAACTTCAAATGCGTGTCAGGGATTTTATATAAATTGATTATAACTTAAGTTACTTTGAAGTCGGAATTTTGACTGAATGTTGTGTACTTGCCAAATCTCAAAAACAAAGTACAAAAAACAGTATGTGACGATGGCTTTATGGTCATAACTGTGTATTGGTGACTAAATAAGACTATTTGAAGATTTTGAAATCCGTGTATTGGTGACTTAAATAAGACTATTTGAAGATTTTGAAATCCGTGTATTGGTGACTTAAATAAGACTATTTGAAGATTTTGAAATCCGTGTATTGGTGACTTAAATAAGACTATTTGAAGATTTCGAATTCCGTGTATTGGTGACTTAAATAAGACTATTTGAAGATTTTGAAATCTGTGACACTATGTTTTGGAAAAGCCATTATGAAAAATTGAGCTTTTTAGGAAAATTTAAATACGATTTTAATTAAAAAACTAGTCACTCAAAAATAATTTTCAAAGTTTTTTCTCAAGTTGTGGGTAATATTTAAGACGACATATTTAAAAATAATACATTTTACAGAGGAACACGGAAAAACAAAAACAGTGTATCTACTAATAACAGAGTGACAAGACCCAAAAAATCAATGCCAGGCCAGTGAACACCAACTCAGACCCTTTCTAGGTCATTCATGAACAATACAATACTAAAATCACTGAACAATGGTGCAAGGTGAACGAAGACATACAAACAAGGCTAGATATGGGTGAAGTAAGGCATGATTACAGTGAAAACATACAACTGTTTGCTAACACCTGTTTAAGGAATGAAAACAAGACCGGAACGTACCCGAGTCTCAATTGGTCTGCATGGCCTTGAACTTTGCCAGTAAGCTTTTGGTGGTGCCCTCTTCAGGCAGCTCCTCCTCATCATTGTAGTCCTGTTCACGGACGACGTCGGCGCGCTGCTCTGGCATGTTTTCAAACTCGCCACCCTCTACCTTTGGTTCACTATGAGTTCTAGGAGCTACAGAAACAACATAAGGAATTGCTAACAAATAATATTACCAATGGTCACAATGAAGACCAGTACGTCACAATGTCATTGTTAATATGCAGCCATTATTGAGGATCTAGTTTACTCTTGTACATATAAGACTGCTTGTACCTTGTTCATTAGATGATCAATATTTTCCTCATGATGATGACATTATAACAACGTGATTAAGACACTACATAAATAAACAAATTTGAAGTAATTTGTAATAAAAATATTGTGACACAATTATTTTAACTGCGGTAAAAATTCGCCAGTTCGGGAGAGTGGAAAATTTGGCCATTTTGGTGAAGGTTGAAGCTCACACCAAAATTTAGAAATAGCCAATATTGGCTGCGGCAAATCACGAGAAAGACAGATTTATCTCAGACTTTGTTGATATATCATGCAGTGTTAATGCGATGAACGCCAAAATGACCAATGTCCCAATCTTCACAATCAATAAAATTCGAATCTCAGAGTTTCAAATTTGTGACTTCCACAAACTGCAAAAAAATTTTTCCTGTACGTACCAGGTTCACTGTCGTAGATGCCACTGTCGGCGTCGCCAGAGTTATTGCTGGCCGTCTTCTTTGCGGAACTCCGCTGTCGCGAGGGAGTCTTGGGTAGAGGCACCAGCTGTGGGCTGCTACTCTCGATAGACTTGAACTTGGCCAGCAGGTTACGCGCCATGCCCTCCTCGGGTAGTTCTTCCTCTTCATTTGGATTATCTGCCTCTCGCAGGACGTCAGTGCGTACCTGCAAGAGAGACCGGAAAGTTCACGTGAGACTTCGCTTGGGTGTCCTACACACTGTACATACAGTCCAAGCATTACGGTGGGAGGCAAATCAATGGCAAGCCTTGTTTGATTTTGATTTTAAGTTTGTCAGAAGAAATAAGACACAAGTTCCAAGAAAGACTATTTAATTGTGTTCAGTGTCCAGGCTGGAGCTCAGACTATTTCTGAAATCAATTTAACAGTCTAAAGCATGTTTCATCACAATTTCATCGTAGTAGAAATTCTGGGTCACCTAAAGTGAGTGTGCAGTATCGCATAAACAAAGACTTTATTTAGATAACATACAACTGGTCAGCCTTTATTTAATGTCTTGTAACAAAACAGAGTGGTAGTGGGATTAACCATTGGAACAGCTTTGATGGCTGGCGAGTTCTGGCAGATATTTACCCACGGGAGGGGGGGTGGGTTTACTACACGACATGATAAATGATGGAGAAAACAAACTTCATTCCTTTATTCTAGCCATGTACTGTAAACAGTGCCAACTGATAATGTCCCACCAACATACACACATTGTTAGTTAGGAATGTGCCAAAGTCTTTTGATTCTAAACACCAGGGTATATATTTGGAAAATGGCAATGTTTGTACCTGTCTAGTTCCTCAAAAATAAGCTTGGACTTAAAAAGGAAAATGCGTCAGCATAGACTATTAGTACATGGACCGCAAACTCCGTATTTTCACTGGACAAAACCCTACGCATAAGCCCTGATGTCACTATTCACTAGCGAAACCTGGCAGACATAACACATTTTACTGCCGGCAAGTAAGTCGTCTGCTAATCATGGTCGGCTGCCGTGTGGTCGGGTGCATGACCAGTAGCATTGCCAAAAGTACTCACAATACCAAGAGTTCTACTATTGAAAGACTTTGAACAGCATTTCAACGCCGAAATTATTTTTTTCCTTGTACTAGACAGTGAAATGGATGCAAAAATTTCCGGTCACTGACCGTAAACTGAGTTTGCTATGTTTAGAGGGTGGCGCTTCCTCGTGGATATTTCGCAAGAAAATGTCACAGTTGCGAATCTGTTGTCTATAATCTATGGTGCCTGCGACTTCGAAACATGACGACCGATATGTCTAGTTAATAAACACTGTATGGTACCAAGAGTAACACTAAGTAATTCTAGTAGGTAAGCAAACAATGTGCCTATAACGTCCTGTTTCTCATATGGACCGTCAAATTTTTCTGTTCGACACTTGCTGACACTGTTCATTTTGGGGAAGCC